>JAVTVY010047455.1:0-23559 GCA_036873755.1 Hanleya hanleyi | reverse complement strand
GGCGTATGACTCGAAACCGTAACGGAGGGGTCCGGCTGGATATCCAGCCCTCCTGGACCGTGGGTATAGGCAGGCTCTTCGTCATCGCATCACCAGTGGCGTTCGTCTCTCCGGGTTCATCTTCACTGGGTCTGACCTTCCGCGGCTCCTCTTTAGTGGAAAGTTGTCGCCCAAACCGTAGAGACGGGGCATGCCTCAAACGTTGGTGCTGTGTAAACCGACTGGGTCGTTTGAAGAGTCGACCACAATCATTACATAGTACCGTCGCACCCGGGTGAAGTACCCTCTCATGACGCAGTAAATCATCCTCCCGATTGAATGACCGTGCGCAGGTTGTACAAGTATACCGAGCATCGTTGTTGGTGGAGGCCTCGTGGCGTCGTAAATTATTTAGACGAGTAAACAGCTTCTGGCAAGTTGTGCAAGTGAACATCTTGGTGGTTGACAGAGTGTCTGATGAAACGTCCACGCCGCTTCCCTTTTATAGCACGCTAGCTGGTGATCTATTTTTTAGCACACTCAGTTCAACTATCCCCTGTCGAGTGGCCGAGCCGTGACATCTTCGGTAACATCCGTGTGTCTTCGGTCACCTCCGTACCGGCAACGATCAACATGTAGACATATAGAGTATGTACGACATGTTATGGTATTCATCAGTGCATGAGTGACGCATTCAGCCGATGGGGGTGGTCGGTCAGCTTGGTAACGAAAAACGTAACATTGGTCACACTCTCCACTGTCCACTTGGTGCTGGGGCGTTGTTGTTGGGCCCATTCCAAGGGATCCACGGTGTCCAGTTTCTCCAGCATCGTCTCTAGCGACACTCGGTTAATGATGGTAAACGGTTGGTCAAATACCCGGATGTTACTGCTCGGGTAAAAATATCGGACTTGGATTGTCTCTTTATGCTGCAGCACATAACCAAACGCCAGATTCTGGAATTTTGAAGGCCGTAGTTTGATCTTTGAAGATGGCTTTCACGTAGCTACGTAGACAAGTGAGGTCAGTCGGAAATTGTAGATATCTTGAATAGGGCGATGACGGTAGAAACAGTGCCCGATCATGGGCCAATGGCGCCGATAAATGTCACTCACTGGATGGTCTTCGTGTGACAGATCGCTGGGAACATTTATGGCTTCGTCCACGAAGTGTACTTTGCCCTCCACGTCGTACAAAATCTGGCCCACGGTCTTGTCGTCGGAATTTGACTGTTGAATTAGGGCGACATCATCATCGGCCCTCGTGCGATGGGTGGAGTTCCCCCTGTTTCGATATTGATGCCTACGGGCTCTTCTATCTGCAAACGTGGCTGCGGAACAGGGTGTCGTGTGCGTTGGTGTCGCAGCAACTGACTGGTCAGTTTGAAAAGCCGACCACATTCTTCGCATGGACGCTTGGGTACTTCATAGCGTGCACGTGTGTGGTGCTGTAAATGATCCGGGCGCTGAAACGACAGTGTACATATCGTACAGTTATACCGGGCGGTTCCTTCGTGCTTGGTAGCCTCATGGCGGCGCAAGTCATGCAGACGAGTGAATGATTTCGAGCACGTAGTACAAGGGAACATCTTGGTGGTTGACAGAGTGTCTGATGAAACGACCAGACCGCTTCCCTTTTATAGCACGCTAGCTGATATCATGTTCAACACTCTCGTGTCTCTCGGATGTGAAAAGTCCCCGATGTAAAAGTGCCCGAATGTTTACGAATGTTCCACCATTCCGGACTTCTATCAGGTCCATGTCCAGAAGCTCTCATACGCCGCCATTTTGGAGCCGCTCCGCGGTGGAAACCTTTACACTGCGCGCGCCGGGGTCAAAGGTCAGTTCCGGTCACCTTTAGCGACGTACACCAAACAGAAGCGAGTATTTAAAATCCGTCACAGAGCTCTCGTCCAATCAGAAGCGAGTATTTTGACCCGGTACATTATGGGACATATCCAAGATGGCGGTTCCAAAATGACGGATCCAACATGGCGGCTCCAAAATGACGGCGTATGAGAGCTTCTGGACATGGACCTGATAGAAGTCCGGATTGGTGGAACATTCGTAAACATTCGGGCACTTTTACATCCGGGGACTTTTACATCCGAAGAGACACGGAAGTGCCCGAACATGATATCAGCTAGCGTGCTATAAAAGGGAAGCGGTCTGGTCGTTTCATCAGACACTCTGTCAACCACCAAGATGTTCACTTGTACTACGTGCTCGAAATCATTCACTCGTCTGCATGACTTGCGCCGCCATGAGGCTACCAAGCACGAAGGAACCGCCCGGTATAACTGTACGATATGTACACTGTCGTTTCAGCGCCCGGATCATTTACAGCGCCACACACGTGCACGCCATGAAGTACCCAAGCGTCCATGCGAAGAATGTGGTCGGCTTTTCAAACTGACCAGTCAGTTGCTGCGACACCAACGCACACGACACCCTGTTCCGCAGCCACGTTTGCAGATAGAAGAGCCCGTAGGCATCAATATCGAAACAGGGGGAACTCCCACCCATCGCACGAGGGCCGATGATGATGTCGCCCTAATTCAACAGTCAAATTCCGACGACAAGACCTTGGGCCAGATTTTGTACGACGTGGAGGGCAAAGTACACTTCGTGGACGAAGCCATAAATGTTCCCAGCGATCTGTTACACGAAGACCATCCAGTGAGTGACATTTATCGGCGCCATTGGCCCATGATCCGGCACTGTTTCTACCGTCATCGCCCTATTCAAGATATCTACAATTTCCGACTGGCCGACCTCGCCCGTCTACGTAGCTACGTAGAAGCCATCTTCAAAGATCAAACTACGGCCTTCAAATTGAATCTGGTGTTTGGTTATGTGCTGCAGCATAAAGAGACAGTCCAAGTCCGATATTTTTACCCGAGCAGTAACATCCGGGTATTTGACCAACCGTTTACCATCATTAACCGAGTGTCGCTAGAGACGATGCTGGAGAAACTGGACACCGTGGATCCCTTGGAATGGGCCCAACAACAACGCCCCAACACCAAGTGGACAGTGGAGAGTGTGACCAATGTTACGTTTTTCGTTACCAAGCTGACCGACCACTCCCATCGGCTGAATGCGTCACTCATGCACTGATGAATACCATAACATGCCGTACATACTCTATATGTCTACATGTTGATCGTTGACGGTACGGAGGTGACCGAAGAGACACGGATGTTACCGAAGATGTCACGGCTCGGCCCTCGACTTGGGGATAGTTGAACTGAGTGTGCTAAAAATAGATCACCAGCTAGCGTGCTATAAAAGGGAAGCGGCGTGGACGTTTCATCAGACACTCTGTCAACCACCAAGATGTTCACTTGCACAACTTGCCAGAAGCTGTTTACTCGTCTAAATAATTTACGACGCCACGAGGCCTCCACCCACAACGATGCTCGGTATACTTGTACAACCTGCGCACGGTCATTCAATCGGGAGGATGATTTACTGCGTCATGAGAGGGTACTTCACCCGGGTGCGACGGTACTATGTAATGATTGTGGTCGACTCTTCAAACGACCCAGTCGGTTTAGACAGCACCAACGTTTGAGGCATGCCCCGTCTCTACGGTTTGGGCGACAACTTTCCACTAAAGAGGAGCCGCGGAAGGTCAGACCCAGTGAAGATGAACCCAGAGAGACGAACGCCACTGGTGATGCGATGACGAAGAGCCTGCCTATACCCACGGTCCAGGAGGGCCTGGATATCCAGCCGGACCCCACCGTTACGGTTTCGAGTCATACGCCTGATAACATCGAACATTTTCTGGACGAGCCCATAAATGTTCCTAGCGATCTCTTACAGGGCGCCCATCCAGTGAGTGACATCTATCGGCGCCATTGGACCATGATACGGCACTGTTTCTACCGTCATCGCCCTATTCAAGATATCTACAATTTTCGACTGACCGACCTCGCCCGTCTAGGCAGCTACGTGGAAGCCATCTTCAATGACCAAGCAACGTCCTTCAAATTAAATCTGGCGTTTGGTTATGTGCTGCAGCATAAGGAGACAGATCAAGTCCGATACTTTTACCCGAGCAGTAACATCCGGGTATTTGACCAACCGTTTACCATCATTAACCGGGCGTCGCTAGAGACGATGCTGGAGAACCTGCCCAACGTGGATCCCTTGGAATGGGCCCAACAACAACGCCCCAACACCAAGTGGAAAGTGGAGAGGGTAACCAATGTTACGTTCTTCGTGACCAAGCTGACCGACCAACCCATCGGATGAAAGTATTCACCCAGGCACTGATAGATTCTCAGAATGCGCAAACAACTATCTGAGGATATGTTGCCTCAACGGTATCCTGGCCTGACCGACGGTGATTAGAATAAACGGTTCAGAGCGAACATGGCCGAAGATGGAACTTTCTGAAATGAAGACTTCTGATTGGACAAGAATACATCTAACGGACAGGAACGAATATGACAGATGCAAATGGTGGCCTCTGATTGGACAAGTCTTCTTGAATTGTAACACCAAGTGGATAGTGGAGATAATGACCAATGTTGCGTTCTTCGTGGTTAAACTGACCACCACCTCCATCGGATGAAAGTATTCACCCATGCACTGATAGATACTTAGAATGCGCAAACAACTATCTGAGGATATGTTGCCTCAACGGTATCCTGGCCTGCCCGACGATGATTAGAATAAATGGTTCAGATGGCACTTTCTGAAATGGAGACTTCTGATTGGACAAGAATACATCTAACGGACAGGAACGAATATGAAACATGCAAATGGTGGCCTCTGATTGGATAAGAATCTTCTTGAATTGTAAATATACCCAACGCGGCTCCCCAGCGTGGGTGTGATGTAACATTGGGGAAAATAAACTATATGAAAAAAACTTCTTGTTGTTGTTGTTCTCTCATGTGTCATCCTTGTTGTTGTTGTTGTTGTTCTCTCTCTGGTCTATATCATGGCGTTATGTTAGAGTGTTAAGGTGTAACGACGGGCGTTGACGGGCATCACCGCATTTCGAAGAATTAGTGACAATTCCATGGAATATCAGAGCTTCTGAGCTATTTCACCAGGGCGTTGAAGCATTAAGAATGGTGTTGGTGGGCGTTGCTACAAGATGACACCTCACACGGTCCATTTGGACCGCGGATGGTCCATCTCTACACCAAATAACATCCTTCACTGCTAAAAAGGCCCACTTTCGCTACAACTTGTACTAATGACGTCACCAATGACGTCACAGATGCTATAAATATCCCTGAAATCAGGGTCTATACTCCGAGAGCTACAACATGATACCCCACACGACGCATTTGCAACGCGGATGGTCCATCTCTACACCAAATACCTTCCTGCACTGCCCCAAAAGGCTCACTTTCGCTAATACTCCTATTGATGACGTCATCGATGACGTCACAGATGCTTCGGACATGCCTCAATTTGGAATGTACACCCCGAGAGCTACAAAATGACACCTCACACGACGCATTCGGACTAAGGATGGTGCATCTCTACACCAAACTCACCCTCACGCACCCACAAAATGTCCACTTTCGCTACTACTCGTACCGATGACGTCATCAATGACGTCACAGATGACGCGGACATCCCTCAAATCGGAATGTACACCCCGAAAACTACAAGATGACACCTTCCAGGACGCATTCGAACCGTGAATAGCCCATCTCGACCCCAAATACCTTCATGTACTGCCCGAAAATGCCCACTTTCGCTACTACCGATGACGTCACCGATGACGTCACAGATGACGCGGTACCGATGACGTCACCGATGACGTCACAGATGACGTGGACATTCCTCAAATCGGAATGTACACCCCGAGAACTACAAGATGACACCTTCCAGGACGCATTCGAACCGTGAATAGCCCATCTCGACCCCAAATACCTTCATGTACTGCCCCAAAATGGCCACTTTACTTACTACAACCAACTGCGCATGCGCAGATTAACGCGACTTTCATTCAAAAACACACCATTCTGACTCTATCGAACCGTGAATAGCCCATCTCGACCCCAAATACCTTCATGTACTGCCCGAAAATGTCCACTTTCGCTACTACTCGTACCGATGACGTCACCGATGACGTCACAGATGACGCGGACATCCCTCCAATCGGAATGTACACCCCGAGAACTACAAGATGACACCTTCCAGGACGCATTCGAACCGTGAATAGCTCATCTCGACCCCAAATACCTTCATGTACTGCCCCAAAATGGCCACTTTACTTACTACAACCAACTGCGCATGCGCAGATTAACGCGACTTTCATTAAAAAACACACCATTCTGACTCTATCGAACCGTGAATAGCCCATCTCGACCCCAAATACCTTCATGTACTGCCCGAAAATGTCCACTTTCGCTACTACTCGTACCGATGACGTCACCGATGACGTCACAGATGACGCGAACATCCCTCCAATCGGAATGTACATCCCGAGAACTACAAGATGACACCTTCCAGGACGCATTCGAACCGTGAATAGCCCATCTCGACCCCAAATACCTTCATGTACTGTCCCAAAATGGCCAGTTTACTTACTACAACCAACTGCGCATGCGCAGATTAACGCGACTTTCATTCAAAAACACACCATTCTGACTCTACCCCACACAAGCTTCACTTTGACACCTCACACGACCCATTCGAACCGTGAATAGCCCATCTCGACCCCAAATAGCTTCATGTACTGCCCGAAAATGTCCACTTTCGCTACTACTCGTACCGATGACGTCACCGATGATGTCACAGATGACGCGGACATCCCTCAAATCGGAATGTACACCCCGAGAACTACAAGATGACACCTTCCAGGACGCATTCGAACCGTGAATAGCCCATCTCGACCCAAATACCTTCATGTACTGCCCCAAAATGACCACTTTACTTACTACAACCAACTGCGCATGCGCAGATTAACGCGACTTTCATTCAAAAACACACCATTCTGACTCTACCTCACACAAGCTTCACTTTGACACCTCGCACGACCCATTCGAACCGTGAATAGCCCATCTCTATCCCAAACACACCCCTACCTAGCACCCAAAATGCCTGTTTTCTATACTACGGGCCAGGCTGCGCATGCGCAGACTATTTGAACACGGACGAACCATTAGTGTAGTCAAGTGCTCCTCCACGAGAGCTTCAAAATAAGACCTCACTCGACCCCATTGGACCATTAGGGACTCACCTAGACTCCAACATGTCCACCCCATATGGGCCTATACACCCATAGACATGCAGTATAGGCCTATGGGCCTACCCAGGCCTCGGTGACTTTTTTGAAAAATTTCACCGATTCGCTCCGCAACACTTCCTATCGTGTTCTAAATGACGAGACGAGTAAAACGAGACACCACAACCCTACCGCAAATGTATAGAAGTACGTTTCCCAGGGGGATAAACATTGAACCTATACCCCAGTATGGGACTATATGGGGCTCGGTGACTTTTTCAAAAATTTCACCGATTCGCACGGGGACACTTCCTATCATATTCTAAATGACGAGACGAGTAAAACGAGACCCCACAACCCTACCGCAAATGTATAGAAGTACGTTTCCCAGGGGGATAAACATTGAACCTATACCCCAGTATGGACGATATGGGGCTCAGTGACTTGTTTCAAAAATTTCACCGATTCGCACGGGGACACTTCTTATCATGTTCTAAATGACGAGACGAGTAAAACGAAACCCCACAACCCTACCGTAAATGTATAGAAGTAGGTTTCCCAGGATGGTCCTATACCTCCCATACCCCATATAGGCATTTTCCCGTTATTTAGAATAAAGTCCGTATTCCGTATTTTTTCAGGAATTTTTTAACATACACCCACCCTGGAACTAGGGGGAGATAACTCTATTGACAGGCGAGCCCCGTTAAGCCCGGCGACCTATATACCACCCATACCCCATATAGGCATTTTCCCAGGTTTTTCGATAAAGTCCGTTTTCCGTTTTTTTTTTTTTTCAGGAAAAATTTTACATGCACCCACCCCATTGCCTGAATGCCTCTTCACCTAGGCTTCACTTTGATACCTCACTCGACCCCATTGGACCATTAGGGGCTCCCCTAGCTCCAACACGTCTATTTCCATACCCTTGGGCCACCGCGCATGCGCAGAATGACCCTAAGTTAACCCACACCCAGCCCATCAGATGCCCCTTCACGAATGCTTCACATCGATACCTCACTCGACCCCATTGGTCCATTAGGGGCTTCCCTAGATGCCAAAACGTCTATTTTCATACCCTTCGGCCACCGCGCATGCGCAGAATGACCCTAATTTAACCCCACACCCAGTCCATCAGATGCCCCTTCACATAAGCTTCACATCGATACCTCACTCGACCCCATTGGTCCATTAGGGGCTTCCCTAGATACCAAAAACGTGTATTTTCATACCCTTGGGCCACCGCTCATGCGCAGAATGACCCTAATTTAACCCCACACCCAGTCCATCAGATGCCCCTTCACATAAGCTTCACATCGATACCTCACTCGACCCCATTGGTCCATTAGGGGCTTCCCTAGATACCAAAACGTCTATTTTCATACCCTTCGGCCATCGCGCATGCGCAGAATGACCCTAATTCAACCCCACACCCAGTCCATTAGATGCCCCTTCATGAATGCTTCACTTTGATACCTCACTCGACCCCATCGGTCCACTAGTGGCTTCCCTAGCTCCAACACGTCTATTTTCATACCCTTGGGCCACCGCGCATGCGCAGAATGACCCTAATTCAACCCCACACCCAGTACATCAGATGCCCCTTCACGAATGCTTCACTTTGATACCTCACTCGACCCCATCGGTCCACTAGGGGCTTCCCTAGCTCCAAAACGTCTATTTTCATACCCTTGGGCCACCGCGCATGCGCAGAATGACCCTAATTCAACCCCACACCCAGTCCATCAGATGCCCCTTCATGAATGCTTCACTTTGATACCTCACTCGACCCCATCGGTCCACTAGGGGCTCCCCTAGCTCCAAAAAGGCTATTTTCATACCCTTCGGCCACCGCGCATGCGCAGAAGGCCGATATGTCAACCCCTCACCCAGCCCATTAGATGCCCCTTCACCTAAGCTTCACTTTGATACCTCACTCGATCCCATCGGACCATTTTATCTAGGGACTACTTTTTCTCCGCGGAAGTTTTTTCCCGAGACCGAATCACCGCCAAAACCGCGGCCAAACCGCATCACCGCGGATGAATACATTTTTTTTTTTTTTTTTTTGCCGGAACTATTTAATCATTGACCTTTGGTGACCCTCCTCGTTGCTCCTCATTGCTCCTCATTGAGCATGCGCAGTAGGCAGCCAACAAGGTTCTGCGCATGCGCAGTGAGGAGCTAAAGGTAGCAGATACTCCCTACCTACTACTGGCGCCCCGTTGGTGTCACAGTAAACAAAAATTGAGATCGAGTAATGCGTTATAACGGATTAAGCTAATCCGTTATAACGGAATAACTAATTCGGTAAAACGGATTAATAATAGGTTAGTAATCAGTTATAACTGCTTAGTAATTCGTTCTAACCGATTACTGGATCTCAGATTTTTTTACTGTGAGTTTAATGCGGCGTCGTAGAAAACTGAGTAGAATAAATTAAGAAATATGCGGACAATGGCCTATTTCAATTTGATTAATACCGAGGGTATTGAGATCATATATATCATGACTTCCTGCAACAACATCGTTAATTTGTGTATCTCAAGGTTTGTCAGAAAAAGATGTCAGGAAATACCGAAGAACAAACTGAACGTAGAACACAGACTCAGAAGAAAAGATAATTGAACAGAAATAAAGAAAATAACATATGGTCTAATAAGAAAACGATCGTTCGCGGGTCTGTCAGTGCGACATACTGGTGTTGAACAGAAGTAGGCCTACTCCACAAACACGGATACATGCGTTTAGAAGAACAGTTAACAAATTATTAGACGACCAAGTTTATAATAGGATTAATACGCAGAGCCAAAATATTTTGTGATTTGATGCGATCAAATGTCAATCTAATAGGAATCATGGTGACCAAGAAAGAGAATTTCGTGAGAAAAACTACAACTGCTACAAGACTGCCTACTGCAGCGACGGGGAGAACAGGAAAATCAGAACCGAATCGCTTATCTTTAGGGGTACTCATGATCAGTGACCACCCGCTCAGAGTTCAACTGGATCCGTATCGTCACTCCGACAATCGCAAACAACCGGAGAATCGTAGACACACTTCTTTATAAGCAGTCCGGTAAATTTGTGAAGGGAAACTGACAATATGTGAAATAGCAAAAACACCAATTGGACCGAATCACTATCATAAGAGTTGGTTACTCATTAACCACCCACACAGAGTTCAACTGGGTCTGAATCGTCACTCCGACAATCGCGAACAACCGGAGAATCGTCTACACACTTCTTTCTATATAAGCAGTCCGGTACATTAGTGAGGAGAAACTGAAAATATGTGAAATAGCAAAAACGCCAATTGGACTATAATCTCATATTTGTATAACACAGACTACTCTGATTCGAATGGACACAAAGAATAATTTTCATTTTGAAATCTCTTTTAGCACGGGTATATAGGTGTAGTAGAGGTATTACGTATTTTAGAAGAACATATCGAAACCGAGAAACATACCATTTGCTAAGATGTTTATAGCCAAAATTCATTTTATTCAATTCTGTATAAAATGTGTTTCATACAGGAAATATTTGTACACTGTAAATTCTCGCCGTACAAACTGTACATTCCCACCGTTCAAGTTATAATTACGTAAAACGTCGTTGACAGGCGTGTTTTGCCTTTATTGTATACAATTTTTTTGGATAGAAAAACTTCATATACAAGCGCCTGGCATGGTCCGTCATTCATTATTCAGCCGTTGTCCATTAAAGAATCTCCGCGTCCATAATCCAAAGACATATTTCACTGGAGCGATATGCAAGAGGTGGAAAAGTCTCCTCTGCACCTCACATTCATATCCGAGAATACGGTGGAAGTAAACGCCTCAACATAGGGGTGAATCTGGTAAACGCAAGAATACAAATGTATAATGCCCGACGTCGTACAGCTTAAAGGAGGTGCTCGCTTTAGATGGAATTCTCTCCCTTCAGTGTCGCCCTCCGCTGGACTATTGTACCATTCTCAACCGGCCGGTATATTGTGACGTAATGTTCATGTGATTCTCAACAGGTTAGGGCGATCCCGCTCTCTAAAGTGGAGGCAAGAAAGGTCGTTTTTGCTCAATAACTTTTGATACCTTCTTAAACATTGCTTCAAAACTTCAGGCGCATTACTTTACCTAATGTTCCATGTCCTAAAATGAATTTGCCATTTGAAAAACCCCAGTAAATTTTGTTTAAACAGTGCGACAGATGTTTGGCTCATTATTATGCAAATTAGATAGAGGACAATTTAATTTGTCGCTACCATTTGATGCGGATATGTATGTCTGTGCGCCTCGAGAAGATTTTGCTGAATTCATTACGTGAACTGATTTATTGAGCAAAAACGACATTTTTTACCTCCATTTTAGAGAGCGGGAGTGCCCTAACCTGCTCAATTTCTTGTCAGCCAGTCGAGGCCATGCCAATTTCTGGTTCATGCAGTTACTATATATATTCTTATGAAACGAACTGGCTATTTGCCAACAATAATCCGTTATATAAATATATCAACGGACTCGAAAATTGTAAATGTCTGCCAATAGTCCAGGACGGGTGTAACAATAAATAAGGAAGTACGCTAAAAATAAATCATATTGGCACATGCATAATCGCCTGGGAAGGCAAGGCGTCACCTTTTGTTAATGGTCACTCCTTGAATGAAAAGCGATAATGTTTTAGTTGCAATGCTGTAATCATCTGCATTTGAGACAAATGAAGGAATGCGTATATAGTAATATTGTAGTGAAATATTGACTCAATAAAGAATAGCAGTAACTAATGAGAATCAGGGATTTTCCGTTATTGGCCTAACAGACGACACTGATGCATTTTGACATGTTCCTATATTATGAAAATATGACACCTATAACCGAAGCGATTTTTCACTATGATTTAGGACCAAACCTACCGAATTTGTATATCTTTGACTCGTTTTGGTTAAAGGTGTCATATTTTACATATGAAGGGAATTCCCTCCATTAATATTACCAAAACTTCGAAAAACAAACAAATTCCCATTTTATAAGACTCGTAATATTTTATCGACTTGCCTTTCCTTGGTGAAAATTCAGAATACGAAAATTCAGCATATTTCTCTCAAAGTAATAACTTTTCACATAAACATGATCAAATTATTTTTTCAGTTTGTAAACGCAACATACCGAGGAAAAATTTCGGTCAAACTAAACACATCCTTTTCCACTAAAACAATAAATCTACATACATTTGTCTAATGACATGTACAGTGGGCGGACTTCGGGGACTAACACTCTACCAGCAGAATCCTACCATATACAGGTAATAATTCGGAGCGATATGCAAGAGGTGGGAAAAAGTGACGACATCTGGCGACTAAAAAGCAATCATAGGACTCCACAGGAAAGCTTCGCTCTGCAGGTCACATTAAGATCCGAGAATACAGTGGATTCTCGGAAGTGACCTTAATATATCAGCCTCGCTTTTATTGCAGTGGTTCATGTGGAGATTATGAAGTATCCACAGGACTCCTAGCAACCCGTGAAACCCCGTAGCACCGGCTTCAGCGGAATTAGATACGCTAGCTCGGAAGCTGTGATGATAGATGAGCTCAAACAAATAACTCATCTGATGTTAATGGATGGGCACCGAGAACGTCTGATGGAGTAAACGCCTCAACATGGCCGGATAAACCTGGTAAACGCAAGAATACACAGAAAAGAACAACCTATAATGCCCGACGTCGTCACGCTTAAATTCCGTCCAAAACAATAAACCTACATATATTTACGGAGTGCAGCCTCAAGGCCTAACAGCCCACCAGCAGAAAAAAACGCCACAACACGGGGTAAACCTGGTAAACACAAGAATACTCAGAAAAACTAACGTATAATGCCCGACGTCATACGGCTTAAATTTCACCACCAAAACAATAAACCTACATATATTTGTCGAATGACATGAACAGAGGGCGGACTTCGGGGACTAACATCCACCAGCAGAATCCTACTATTTACAGGTAATAATGGAGGGAGGGGGGATATGCAAGAGGTGGGAATAATATTGACGACGTCTGGCGACTAAAAAGCAACAATATGACCCCACAGGAAGGCTTCTCTCGTTACCTCACATTCAGATCCGAGAATACGGTGGATTCTTAGAAGTAGCCTTAGTATATCAGTCCCGCTTTTATTGCAGATGGTGACTATGATGCAGACTATGAAGTATCCACACGTCACTAGCACCGGCTTAAATGGAATCAGATGCGTTGACTCCGGAGTTTTGATGATAGACTATCTCAAACAAATAATTCATCTGATGTTCATGTATGAGCATCGAGGACGTCTGATGGAGTAAACGCCTCAGCATTGCCGGATATACCTGGTAAACGCCAGAATACCCAGAAATAATCCATCCTATAATGCCCGACGTCGTACCTCTTAAATTCCCACCAAAACAATAAAACTTCATTTATTTGTCGAATGACTAACAGCCCACCAGCAGTATCCTACCATATACAGCTAGTAAATTAGAGCGATATGGAAGAGATGGAAAATACTGACGACGTCTAGCGACTAAAAAATTGACCATATGACTCCAAAAGGAAAGCTTAAATCGTCATCTCACATTCAGATCCGAGAATACATGCAAGTCGCCTTATTATCTCAGCCGCGCTTTTATTGCTACTGTTCATGTTGAGACTATGAAGTATCCACACGACTCCTAGCACCCCGTGAAACGGAATTAGATACGCTAGCACGGGAGTTGTGATGACAGATCAGGTCAAACAAATAACTCATCTGATGTTAATGTATGAGCATCGGGGACATCTGGTGGAGTAAACGATTGGGGTAAACCTGATAAAGACAAGAATGCCCAGAAATAAACTAACCGACGCCGTGCGACTTAAATTTCCCACCAAAACAATAAACCTTCCTATATTTGTCGAATGTCATGTGCCGAGGGCGTTCCTAGGGGATTAACATTCCACCAGCCTGAGCAGAATCATGCCATTTTCGGCTAATAAATTGGAGCGATATGCACGAGGCGGGGAAAAGGTGTCATACAACAGCATTGGCACCAAATTAAAGAACAATAACCATAGTTTACATAGGCATAGGCTAGTTTCCTGCAAGAAAGAAGCGGTCAACAGTTTTCAATGATGCCGGCAAAGCTTCATGATGTTCCAAAAATATCAAAACTGTATCGCTGATCACTATTCTTAATCCATATGATTTTCTTTAAAATTTGTTATCTAGAGACGCTTAACGCTTTTATTGTGATTGTTCATATGAACAACATGAGGATCTAGTGAATGGGTTCATACGGACCCTAGTCCCGGATTAAGGGGAATTAGTTACGAAACATAACGCCATAAATCGTATTTTGCTATCAGTATGCGATATGTTTCGCCAAATTTGAGATAATTTGAGTGGAGGCGTTTGATGGTACAATACTATTTTATAAGTTTCGAAAATAATGTTTTGTGATGTTGATTAGAAACAACAAATTTAACACATAATCTAGCAAATGCTAGTAGGCGAAATATGTATACGCAATATGCAGGTCCCACTGGAATATCGTTGTCCAGAAAGTGATATTTAACGATATCGAAAATCATCTCTTTTTTGTAAAGTAAAGAGAGAGAAGGCCCGCTTCATTTTCATAGAGACAAAGGTTCAAATATGAAGAGCCATTATGGCTCTCTGTAGTTTCCTCCAAATCCAGTGAAGGTGGATATATATCCTTCAGACATTCATTCCCTCGGATGGGTTCAAACTCATCAGAATAGCGTTTGGTAAATGAGAAGGAACGGGCTTGGAATTGATCGGGTTTTGAAAGCGCCTGTATATGGTCGTATTCATAAGAGAAAGAAAAGGTCAGCCAAAAGAATCGCACAGTTAGTACTCATTGGAATACCTAAAAGTTGTTGTTATATTGTGTTGCAATATTTCACATAGATATTATCAATGAGAAATTCAAGCAACTCTTTAAACAAAGAAACATCCCATGAATGATATCCCTTGTATGTAGTCGAGCTGAAGAATACTTTCTGGCTTCTGACATGAATATATCGGCGATCAGTTTTCTTGAACATAGATACTATTAATGAACTTAGACGGTCAAGACGGTCCTGATGAGAGATTCTAGAATAAAGAGTCGAGAAACTTATGTGCATACATGTCTGTACGGTATTACCATCAAGTTCTTCCGCAACACATACAACAAAGCAGTCCGACAAATATTTAAATTTTTAATGAGCTATATTATGAGAGGTCCTTCACTAGAAGTCGGTAAATACACGGAAAAGGCCGAACGGAAGAAAATTCTCATGCATAGGCTGATAATCTGACTACATTGTAATCCATATTATTCAAAGGACTAGGACTGATTCTTGGATGTTGTTGTATCTCAGTAATGCTTGTATTGTAAATGCCCATGTGGACACCTTGAAAGACGTTTTTTCTTGGTCGATATTATTGACCACAAATCAAAATAGGAAAGAGAGAAAACGACACCGATGCAATATCTTAATAGCAAAAGTAGAGTAAATTAAAATAATCAATTATGGATTACAGCTTCAATTTGGAGTGTGTTTATAAGTAGGTTCCGAAACAAAAGGAAAATCCCACTTTAGTCGGATGAAGTGGTAAACTTACCCTATGTGACAGATTTCCTCTCGTTTACAGCCCGTTCCGACGCAAAGTTTGCCTGGCGGTGCTGTTGCCCAGTCGTCGAAGCCAAATTCTGCACTAACTCTCTCCTGGGAATGACTGCGTAAGTTGGTGGAAAATGTATTGCGGGATGTTTTATATACTTTCCCACAGAGCTAATACGGGATTATGAGACAGAAAACTTCAAAGGTTCGTATCAGGGATATTGCTGACGTGAAATTATCATCTACAGCGAACAATGGCTTCTCATCTTACCGAGAAAACGTTTTTTGATATGAAATACAGTTGTACTTATTGATTTTCAAGCCATAATTAGCCAAAAGTCAAAGATAGATGTGTAGATATCTCGCTTCATTACCGCTAAGAAAGACACGACATTTGTACAGTAGATATCATTATAGAATTATTAAGTTGATAAAAAAAGACAGGTCCTGGCGGAAGGGGGTCCGCTTTTATATCCGGGATGAAATGCGAGGAATCGATATATCTCTTGTCCGAGTTGTACATTGGCCTAACTGAAGAATTGTTATGAGATAAAACATGTCTACAGGCTATGAGCATTTTCTGAAGTATGTTCATGCTATCATTATTAGCCCACATACTGAGATATTCAATGACGAATCTGATCATAACACATCAATCGTAAGCCACAACTGTTCCTATCAATAATGCCTTCGGATGATAGTCACAAATGGCGTTCATTGATCTCCGTGTGCTATAACCCGTACCGTATAAAAGTTCATTTTGATGCTCCTTAACCTGTTATTTTCGGGAAGCTAATTCCTTCTTTTCCATGCTTGTCGCTTTTATTAAAGTTTCTGGCGCTGATGATCAGCTGTACACGGCCGTTTTCACATCGACCCTGACCTTCCCCATGTTACGGTATACGCCATATTGTGTAACTGCGCATGCGTAGTGGCCCGAATACACGCAATATGGCGTCCAATTAGCTTCCCGAAAATAACAGGTAAGGAGCAATAAAATGAACTTTTATACGGTACGGGTTATAACACACGGAGTTCAATGAACGCCATTTGTGACTATCATCCGAAGGCATTATTGATAGGAACAGTTGTGGCTAATCAATCGTGCGTCTTTTCAATAGCAAGCGTCAGATCCGACATTCAATATTCAGCCGTCGTCCATAAAATAATTTGTACGGTGATACTCGAAAGACCTATGATGACAGCTAGTCTCAATTCCAAATGTATCGTGTTTGTCTATCGGATATTTAACCATATTGTGCGCATGTATAGATTAGAGCGCCATTTGGGTCTCTAATCACGCTAGTTCATCCTATATTAATCATGATCAATATGTATGTGCTGTGTATTGTATTGCCTTTGGTCCCTTGTGTCGCAACTATGCAAATATCTATAATAGGCCTACTAAACATTTTTAGAGAAATATCCGAAACGCTTGTGACGTCATCAAATGACTCGACGGAATTCGTTTTTTTTTTGGTATTTCTGGTGTAGGTGTGTAGTGTGGAAAGATGTAACCCCTAAATTCGCCCTGTTTAGCTACGATAAAGGGTTTCTGGGACCATGGGCCTGACACACTGACACGGTATAGAGTCCATGCTAAAACATAGTAGCTCTCGCTGTCTCTCTTGAAGAAGCAATCTAGAGTGCGAAAGGTTAAAAAACTTCAAAGGTGATGGATATTATAGGTGCATTGATCCCCTCGTATAGGATAAACATATTAGCTGTCTCTCATCATGTAGTTATATAGAGCGCGAAAGATTCACAAAACTTCAAAGGCGATGGATTTTGTGAGCGTATTGATCCCCTCGTATACGATAATACAATTAGCTGCTAATGACCCCGTTTCCCAAAGTCAGGTTAAGCTTTAATGTAACGGATCCTGACTCGGCTGTAAGGGCGTGCCAAGCGATGCCTTCCTCAAACGAAAAGGGAATTGCGGACGGGATAGAATACGATGACGGAATATAAGACGGCGAGGAACCATGATATTTGAAATAAATAGAGGGAGTAAAATTCTGATACTTTTTTCAGATAGGGTACCTAAATTATTCAAAATAAGAAGTAATAATAATAACGTCACAGGACCTACGAAGTAGGGTTTGATATGATTTAAGTGTGTACTCGAGAGATTACTTGGGTCCCTATGTGCTACCGTGATCGAATTTATGCTGTTATCGCCCTGCGTTCCTATTACCATGGACACAGATCAGCCCAGCAGTACAGTACGAGTCTTGACCGAGTTAGGTGCAGGATTGACCTTTTTTTAGACACTTTTCAAATTTCCTATGCTTTAACATGGTGCTAAATAGCATACTTGGCAATATTGTGCAGATATTTTTGCTAAACTTCGCAGTAGGCAGAAAAGTGGGTTACTTTAATAGCATCTATATTCAATATTTAGCACTTTTATAATCTAATCTAATTAGAAGAGATTCGCATTAAAATATCTGTAACACCGTGTCGGAGAAAGGACAATATATTCAATATTTAGCACCTTTATAATATCATCTAATTAGAATATATTCGCATTTAAATATGTAGGTGACGTTTGAGACAGACAATATATTGAATATTTAGACTTTGATATCATCTCATTAGAAAGATTCGCAGTTAATATCTATCTGGCGTCTGGGAAAGACAATATATTTAATATTTAGCACTTTATAATATATATAATAGAAAAGATTCAGTTAAATATGATGGGAAAGACAATATATTCAATATTAGCACTTTATAATATCATATAATTAGAAGAGATTCGCAGTTAAATATCTATCTGGCGTCTGGAAAAAGACAATATATTCAATATTTAGCACCTTTATAATATCATATAATTAGAAAAGATTCGCACGCAAATATGTAACTCTATACTAAATAGACAATATATTCAATATTTAGCACTTTTATAATCTATACTATATAGAAGAGATTCGCAGTTAAATATCCACAAGACTCTTTTCGGAGAAAAGACAATATATTCGATATTTAGCACTTTTATTATCTACTATAATTAGAAGAGATTCGCGTCAAAATATATGTAACACCGTGTCGGAGAAAGGACAATATATTCAATATTTAGCACCTTTATAATATCATCTAATTAGAATATATTCGCATTTTAAATATGTAGGTGACGTATGAGAGCAGACAATATATTGAATATTTAGCACTTTGATAATATCATCTAATTAGAAGAGATTCGCAGTTAAGTATCTATCTGGCGTCTGGGAAAAGACAATATATTCAATATTTAGCACTTTTATAATCTATACTAAATAGAAGAGATTCGCAGTTAAATATCCACAAGAGCCTTTTCGGAGAAAACACAATATATTCAATATTTAGCGCTTTTATAATCTACACTAAATAGAAGAGATTCGCATTAAAATATCGGTAACACCGTGTCGGAGAAAGGACAGTTTGAGAACAGACAATATATTGAATATTTAGCACTTTGATAATATCATCTAATTAGAAGAGATTCGCAGTTAAATATCTAGATGGCGTCCGAGAAAGACAATATATTCGATATTTAGCACCTTTATAATATCATATAATTAGAAAAGATTCGCACTTAAATTTGTAGCTGGCGTCTGGGAAAAGACAATATATTCAATATTTAGCACTTTTATAATCTATACTAAATAGAAGAGATTCGCAGTTAAATATCCACAAGAGTCTTTTCGGAGAAAGGACAATATATTCAATATTTAGCACTTTTATAATCTACTCTAATTAGAAGAGATTCGCATTAAAATATCTGTAACACCGTGTCGGAGAAAGGACAATATATTCAATATTTAGCACCTTTATAATATCATCTAATTAGAATATAATTTGATTGTTGCAATCAAGTACCAAACGATGATGTTGCTTTTGGCGTTTTGTTTCTTTCGAAATTACAATGAAAGGGACCGATTGTCTCCGAAACACCTTCGGTCATCGTTGAGTGATTGGTTTGTTGTGCCAGTAAGTCCGAATATGTCAGCTGTCTGCATCAATGAGGTTGCCTTTATATCGCCCGTTCTGTAGACACCAATCAAGCATTACCTGGGACTGTCTTCAACAGCCTATACCAGTACATGCGCGTTGTTTAACCAGGAAGAACGATAGAATAATCTGCGATTGTCTGAGTGGAGTTGCACAGACCACAAATGAAAATGTACTTCTGTCTTAAAAATCCTTACATAACAGCGCATGCGCGTTGTTTAACCAGGAAGAACGATAGAATAATCCCTGTTATTGTCAGAGGAGTTGCACAGACTAGCAAATAAGGTGTAGGACTGCCTTAAACCTCCTTATTCACCAGTCCATGTAAGATTGAAAATATGTAGCATTTGTGCTAATTATACAATATATTTTCTTAAAGGAGAGGCAATCGGACAATTTGGAGCTGCGATTTAGAAGAAATATTCAATATTTATCGTGGCTGCAATTTAGAAGAAATATTCAATATTTAGCATTTGTGCTAATTATACAATATATTTTCTTTCGGGAGAGGCAGTCCGACAATTTGCGTTTGCGAGTTATCATAAATATTGAATATTTCTTCTGGCTGCAATTTAGAAAGAAATATTCAATATTTAGCATTTGTGCTAATTATACAATATATTTTCTTTGGGAACAGGCAAGTCAAAGTGCTAACTAGCAGTAATCCTAGAAATTATCTTCAAAGTAGCACACCCCTTTCTAAATATCACTGATTTTAGAAATTATTTGCGAAGTAGCAGATCTGCTAAATAGCATGCGAGACAATAATAACCATTCTTGCACCTTAATGTCTTGACCGGGTTCAAAGTCGCTTAACTGCGGTGATTTTACGAGAACCGGTGTGTTCAACGTGATATGCCGTATCAGGGAACCATCAAAAGTTACAGTGAAACATACAGTCAAGGGTTCCCAGTGGGCATGAGAGTGCACTCGCCGAGCCATCAATAAATAATAAAAATTAATTATAAATCAAATTTTCATCAGAATTCAGTCAGTTCAGAACTTGCTGGTAACAATGCCCTAATGCACGTTCATGCCAAAAATCAAGGTTCTAATGTCAACGGTTCTCCTTATTTTGCGGACGAAAGGTTTCGGATGGACTCACTGATTGACTGACTACCGGACAATTTGCAGATGGTAGCCTACTTCGTAGGAATAATAATTCTTTATTTCAGACACAGATGGTCTATAGAATAAACGAATAAATAATAACATGGCAGACAAAAACAAATTACTGACCCGCTACATAAAGGTGAGACCAATGACAAACTGGACGCGAAGTCTGAGACAGATTGTCATTGATGTTTTACTCCTCATTATGCTTTTTTGATAATTACTCTACCTTTCACTTTTATGTATGATATGTTTGACAGTTTATGTAATTCCGTAGTGTGCAATGTATTATTGAATATTTATTCGAATATGTGCAACTATATTGGTTCCCGATTGATACTCAATTTAAATGTATGTTTTCCTTTGGAAAATGGGTAACGATCTTCTATCATATAGGGTATCAATCGGGCCTTCTACCTGAGGACACACAGTTGTAGTCGTGGAACTAGAAATCGTAACACTAATTTATGGCTAGGCAATCTCAATTATATTGAATGTTTAAGCTGCAATCTCAACTCCTTTATAGTTTTTGCAACTCTCTTGGCTCTCCAAGGCATATACCAAAACAGCAACATTATTATGATCCTCTTATTATTACTCATTATTTGTGGCGACGTTGAACTTAACCCAGGGCCCGTATGGCAAGCCGTTTTACTTTTTATTCAGTATTTGGTGATATCATCAAATATTTGATGATATCAGTAAATCATTTCATGATATCAGCAAATATTTGATGATATCACCAAATACTGAATAAAAAGTAAAACGGCTTGCCATACTCTCGAACGAGCCAAGCAAATTCGTGCGGCTGGACCAAGATAGCAGTCAAGCAAAGTTAACACCCGGAGCCTTCATACACATATAGACTACCTGATAGATTTGGTTGAGGAACT
Organism: Hanleya hanleyi; assembly: GCA_036873755.1. Taxonomy (NCBI): domain Eukaryota; kingdom Metazoa; phylum Mollusca; class Polyplacophora; order Lepidopleurida; family Hanleyidae; genus Hanleya; species Hanleya hanleyi. The sequence goes on along the minus strand of JAVTVY010047455.1, from coordinate 1,743 downwards.
TAAATTATGAGTAACATGTTTGAGCGGTGCGTTATGTACAATGCTCAGAACAAGAAATAATATTAGAAAACATAACATAATGCATGTCTGCATACAGTAGTCCATTGCATAGGACAGACAAAACAGGCCAGAAGATGTGTGCTAGTTTATTATTAAGTTATGAAATTGTAAGTAACCATGGGACTCCAGATTTGTATAATCACATGAGTGACATTGATGCAGAAATGCTGACATCAATTTCATCAAGTTATGACACGCATGTAAACATATTGAGCCATGTATATAATAATATAAAAAAATAGAAAATTCCACTTAATACGATTCATCCACTTTGTTCGTTACATTCTATATTCTTCGCGTAACATGAAGTTTCAGACGAAAAAGAAACGATAGAAGCAGCTAACACATTATTGGACGTACATGCGTAGTTTACAGTATATTCTAACATGCTCCACGTTATAGCCGTGCGCTGATTGGTCCAGACCTCAAAACATACGGAGATTATCACACGATAAACTTCATTTGTTTGTTGTCATCTGTTTACATTCACGTGCCGAACTGGTGACGTCTAATTCTTGTGACGCAGTGCCACAAAGTTGAGCGACGATTGGTTCATTCACTGCGCAGTGGGCGGAGTTCACACAGCTGCAGTTCGTGAACGAACAGCACGCGCGAGCATGGCCTGCAAACCAGTCACGAAATTCTCGCATCAAAACGGGACAAGTTTGCAGAAAAGTTGCCATTCCGCTTAGGAAATGAGGAAATATTTATCATTGTGCATGTTAGAATGGAGTTAATGACCTTCTTAGTGAATATTATCGTGTAATAATTTTTCGATGTTTTGTTTTAGACCGTCAATCAAAAAACCGAGCGGCGCAGCCGCGATGTTTTTTGATGAGGTCTAAAACTCCTAAGTTGTTCAATAGCTGTTCAATTGTTCAATCTAACATCATGAATATTTATGAAAAAAGATCTTAGCCGTGTTCAGTTCGGGTTATTGTTTTCGATATTGCAAGTTGTTATCCTTCAACGAGGCAGCTTGCAATCAACAACATATTAGCACTGCTTAGTATACAGTGACTATAGATGATAGAATAATGTATGTCTTAGCCATAATCTTCTCACAAACAATCAAGATAAGCACATCATCTGTCGATCAATTGAATTGAATTGAATTATAAATTTCGTGTGAAGTTTCTCGTTAGAGAAACAATGTGAGAGAGGCAGATTAAATTATAACAGTATCACGTTCCAGAATAAATCGATATTGTGTCTCAAAAAGGGAACATAGATTTAAGTAGTGCAACGGATGTAAACGGAAACATATGAGATATGGCACTCGACATTTACATGGTAATTATATAGCCCGGTCGATAAGAGTCGATACTAATGAATAGAGTGTGAATTGAGGAGGAGAATGAAGCAGCTAACTCATCACTGGACATACATGCGTATTCAACAGAATAATTGTTCAATTGGGTATAGTAAATCTAACATCATAAATATATGTAAAAACGAAGGAAAGAAAAAGAAACAACAGAGCGACACTAAAGATTGGCTCATAGTTTGGCGCGTTATATACAGGCTTAGACGTGGTTGATCTGGTGATATCAACTTAATAAATTTGCTACTGAATACAGTAAGTCTACTATCATGAATATATGGAAAAAGGAGAATTACTGCTCGGCCGAGTTCAAGTCGTCACAAAGGTGATTGTTTTCGATGTAGCAAAGCTATTTGCTT
>JAVTVY010047454.1:0-23183 GCA_036873755.1 Hanleya hanleyi | reverse complement strand
CTTCAATTCATTAGTTCAAACATAATAACTCTTCCATCTATTCCTTTTAATAGCGTAAATCCATCAATCAACACAGCTCAACTCCCGCCCTTTCAACGTTTATGTCAAAGAACTGGGAACGGTAGTCGAGTGCGCGTGACTGCCATATGACCCACCGATACAGACTGAATTTGTTCGCGCGATGTCAATGGCCAAAATTACTACAGCATGTACAGAGATTTTGTAGAATTGCCTACCATCCAAATATGTTGTCCTTTGACATCGTCTCGGGAAAAATTACATTTCCTGCAAAATTCAATGTAGTAATTTCGGCCATTGAAATCGCGCGAACAAATTCAGCCCGTATCGGCAGGTCACATGCTAGTCACATGCACTCGACTAACGTTCCAGTTCTTTGACATAAGCGTTGAAAGAGCGGGAGTTGAGCTGTTTTGATTGATGGATTTACGCAATTAAGATGAATAGATCGAAGAGTTATTATGTTTGAACTAATGCTTTGAAGTTTGGAGAGAACGTTACAGTAAGAAATAAGGACGGATGAAGTTTTATTGAATCTGTAAGTCGCCGTTTTCGTGGGTGGAGGTGGGCGGGAAACTGTCGTCTGCATCTGACTCACCTTGTATAACTGGAGTAGGAGGAGAGTATATATGAAAATTAAAATCATGATTAATAACTGACCAACAACAAGTCCCTGTGAAAAGCATGGCAGGTAGGTTTTTCTGCACAGCTCTTTGCAACTAAACAGGAAACTCACACTTTGCCCAATGATTACAATAATCTCTGTAATAATTTGAACAGAAAATTGAGATTTTAAACAAATAACTTCTCAAAAAAAACTAAATTTATCTCTAAACTTTCATTTAACCACATACCTTGTCACATAATCCATCATTTTAATGGAAGACAATACCTAGTTTTACAAACATTCCTCTCAATAAAGGTTGGAAGATAAGTTTTTCTGCTTGAATTATTACAGAGATTATCGTACTTGCCCCTCCCCCTCCCAAATGTCCTCTTTTTCTTTAGCACAAATTGAAGCAGAAGAGCTGTCAGTTTCAAATCTTTCGATGAATATACCCTTTTCAGCGCAACATACTATTGTGTTACCCTACCACAAAGCATTCTACTGGGCACTCTGCTAGAACATTTTTTTTTTTTTTTTTCTCTTCTCCTTTTCTCTCGCTGCACTGCAGCGTTGACCCTGTTCTTCACATCTTCCCAGTGTCTCTTTCGGTTATTTCTGTTTTTGGAGAATTCCAGGTATGCCAACGAAGCGGTCTTGCCTGGCGCTCTCAAACTTTTAGAGATTCCGCTGCTGTCCAGTAGATTTTCTCTGCAAGAAATCAAACAGAAGTGAATAATTACCATGCAGAAAAGGCCAAGTCTGAAGAATACAAATCTATATGATAGGAAACTATTAGGAAAAAATGGAGAAAATTATCCAACATAAAAATCTATCAACCATCCAGTTGACAAATTGAATTTTCTGGTTGATTTATACAAATAAATCAACATAGCGTTGATGTCTGATGATTGGAACACAGGAAACAACTGATATTTGGGTAATAATAAAATAAACTAACTGTTTATTTTCCCCCCACTTATGGGTACACTCAACTTTCTATTATGTTGTGGTTATTAGGAGTATGAAGCTGCATCAGGAATTGTGGGTATGGCTTAGTTAATTAGTTTTAACAGTTTTAGTATACTTGGACACGAACCATGCCTGTATGAATTTTCATGATGACGGTCAGGACTGCACATTTGCTGCACACTGAAGAATTATTCTTACATATTGTCTCAGCGACAAGAAATCTCAAAATGAAACAACCTACCATTTTGCTTTTTCAGGGGGGGCATGATTCTCCTCCTCCTCCTCCTCGCTTACTTCGTTATCCATTCAGAATCGTCATCTGAAATGCAATTTATCAACGTATGGTTTATTTTCTTCAATCTGCTTACAGCATGCACCTGTAGCGATGTGTAAAATATACTTAACATCTTCAATATAACTTCAGGACCATAGCCAGGATCTGATTTTTTGGGGTGGTTCGCTCGGGGTTCGATGTGAGATTTACCCTGCCAGAAAAGCAGAAAAGGGGCAAATTGGGATTTGAAGTGGTGGCATGGGGGGTTGGTGGCATTTTCGAAAGGGCCCTTCAATAGCACAAAAAAAACTTCGCTAAGGAACTGAACGAAGTCTTGTCTTCAGTACATGGTAAAACAATACAATGCACGAAGTGTTGTCTTCAATACATGGTAAAACAATACCCCATTGGGTCATATATTGCTTGTGGAATTCTCTAAGTGAACTGGCTCTGTCTTTCTGTCTTTATTTCTTTCTATGCTGAAAACATTACACGAATTCACCGGAATCCCCGCCATATATAGGGCCAGTCTGCTTCGTCAGCATGCTCTCATTTCACATTTAGTCATACAGCGGAGCAGATCGCCACATCAGACAAAACTTGAGCAAGTTAAATTTGTCTACAATGTCCGATTTGGAACCCGTAAGCAATAAATAATGCATACATCATGATAAATAATACATAAATGGCCGAATGAAAGTACATGTATGTTCTGTTATAATATAATATGGAAAAAAAACTATGTTGTCTGTTTTGGAGCTTCATGTAAGCGGTAGCCTGAAATTTTCATTATCATACAGACATGGGACAGTGCAGACGACAATGTAATATTATAACTCAAATCAAAAGGCCATATATTTTCCCACAAAATCAAATGATTTCTTCAGGAAAGCCACCTGATTTACTGGTTAGAGTGAAAATTAGAATAACTCGAATGCAGTTGTCATGGATGTTGTAAGAAATCACCAAAAAATACATTGAGAATTATTTAACCTGTTTATGACCAATTTTCGGGGATATTTGGCCTTTTGCCGACTGAAAATGTCCAGTTTTTCAAAATAAAGACCCAGATTAAAGTCTGTATCTAACCCTGAGCACATCAATGGGACTACATGTAGCCCACCGTCTCTCAATCCTAGAAAAATGTTTTGAAGCACATGTGTACCATTTTCTTTCTCTGAGCACTGCAATAAACTCCCTACCTGGGTAGCAGTAGCCATGTACTTGCACAATAGTGTACATCTAAGTAGATCTCGATTTTGAAGATCCGTTTTCACCCCAGCTTCTTTTTTCATCGAGGCACAAACACGGGAAACACTCCTGCCTGATAAACAACGCATAAATATCTCAGCATTGAATCTTTCCCAATCTTAATGCAATTTATGTAGGATGGACAAACGGCTACAGTGACTTTGTTCAACAGCTTTCATGGATGGAAAGAGGGAGTGACCGACAGAATGGGCCCAGAACAACATACTTAGGCATGTAATTTGACCTTTAGGGAACCAATATCCCAACAGGGAGGTTTCACAAAAGAGGTTTACAGATACGAATATGTATAGCCTTCTGTATGTACATGCTGTTCGGTGGATTAGTCTGTGTTTGAAAAAAACAGGCCAGAGTATTTCATTTACGGTCAGAAACTTTTTTTCTGTTCCGTCTATTCTATCTATGGGAACCCTCCGGAAACTAATATTAGGTTCCGTGAAATAATTTTATGGGAATTGTATGGAGCAACAGAATTATACTGTAACATGCGAAAATTCGACATTTCCCACAACGTTGACTGCACGTTCACCATGCATGCTTCAGACCAGGGAGATTCCCGGGAGATCATAAACTGATGACGCGCAACAGCAAAAATAGCACTTTCAAGGTCCGCATTCGATCGATGGAATCACGACCTTGACAACACGACGTTCCCAGCAACAACAAAAACAACAACATTCCCGACCTCAGCCTGAAGGTTTCCCTGATGTTTCTGATATAAAACAGTGATTTTACTCATTGGAATACCTTTTTCGGTCAGTATGAAACAAATATAGTGAGTAAAGAAACTACCATAAGCACACCACGTTTATTCGGAGCATAATAGTGGGAAATGATAAATTGCTTCTTTGTTTTTCCTTTGACGGAAGCGACACGGAAACATAACGATTGTTACAGTGAAATATTCCGACCTGAAAAACATGCGCTCATGCATGGAAATGTGTGAGGTCATGTAAGTATGGCATCATGTAAGTACAGGTTATAATATCCTGTAGTACAGATTGTGGAATTGGACAAGGGAAGCACCCAAACAGTAACACAGGCTGGACACACCAGAAAATTGACATTTTAATTTTGGATTAATCTGTAGTTCCTAGGGGGTGGGGACATGCTCTAACCTTGTATACACAGACAAAACAGCATTTAGGCTAACCAGACGTACAAACAGACGGATTGTTGCATATTACAAAGGTTCACCTATTCTAATGCATACGAGCCAAAGAAAAGTCAGACCTACCACTATTAGCACACAGCTTTGCTGTGCCTCTTCCTTAATACCAACTAGAGGGCCTGGGGATGACCGCACTTCGTCATAAGCTATGTACGCCATGGCATGCTTGGCATCATTGGGAATGAGGACAGGTACAGGTATGCCATGTTTACCCCACACAGTAACCAACTGGTGTGTATCAATCTCTCTAATGTGGCCAAGTCTTCCATCACATCCTTGTTGAGCACATCAGTTGACACATGTCTATGCTGATAAGCTTCCAATCTGAAATAACGAATTATTTAAACACTGTAAACTGTAGCCGAACATGAATATTATGTAAAGTGCAATGATGTCAAGTATACCATGACATGTATTTAACAAAACTTTCCTGTTACCTGCGGAGCAAAGAGAAATAAAAAATATTAAGTTAAAAGTCTACAATATGTCATGATTCAGAATATTTACAGGCCATCCTATAAAGAAAACTACATTAACCCCCTCAGTTAAATCTTCAGTTTTATGAAATTACATTTTCTGATTTTGAAAAAATTGACCCGTTCAGAAGAAACTTGGGAATTAGTTTTTCAGTTCAACCATTAGTGCAATCTCTTTGGGACAGAATATGCCGATTTCGTTACAGGTTATTTTTTTAATCAACACTCATAATTAATAAATACATACAGTAGTTCTATGAATATATTTAGGTCTAGACTCAGCAAACGAAAGCACCTTATCATGAATACACGCAATATGGCATCTACCGTAACATGGGGAAGGTCAGGGTCAATGTGAAAACGGCTCGTGTACAGCTAATCACCAGCGCCGGAAACTTTAATAAAAGCGACAAGCGTGGAAAAGAAGGAATTAGGTTCCCGAAAATAACAGGTAAGGAGCCTCAAAATGAACTTTTCAGGGGCGTCACTAGGATTTCAAAAGGGGGGGGGGGGGTTCGAATGTTTTCAATTTTCAAAGACGGATCTAGCGAAAGTTCATAGGGGAAGGGGGGTCGATTATCACAGCCCAACAGGCGAAGTTCCGGGGTCCTTGATCGGTGGAGATGCGTTCCAAGCGTTTTCCCAGATATAAATATGATCATAATGTTTGCAGATTTATGGTTCTATTTTCAGGTTTGTTTCGCATTTATAAGCACACCTAGCCTCGTTGGGAACAAGGTCGCATCATACGACATAGTCAGTGACCAAACCTACCCTTCTTGGATACCCAGGGAGACTTTCATTTGAATTTGTGAAACAGGAGGTAGGATCTGCAGTGGTTAAATTTTTGTGTCATCTATCACCAATGACAAATCAGTCCGAACAGGAACTGTGTTTTTTGTACATGCGTTGGTTCTCTTGGATATCCACTGCTCGTTGCCTTTTTGAACTTAATATTGTGATTCTCCGGTAATTGATGGCTGATCTCTGTGTTCCGTGAACTGTAAATTAGGGGGTCCGGGGGCATGCCCCCGCCGGAAATTTTAAATTTTGAAGCATTATTTCCTGCATTTTAGCATAATTTAATGCTAAACTGGGGTTTGATATCTTGCATAATTTCCGTATTTCCAATCTACGGGCAAAAAGGGGGGTGCGTTCGCACCACACGCACCATGGGTAGCGACGCCCTTGTTTTTATACGTAACCACATAGAGATCAATGAATGACATTTCATGATTTGTGACTATCAACCGAAGGCATTATTGATAGATCAGTTGTGGCTAATGGCGCACCATCCTTTCAATGAAAATGGGAGGATTTGGCTTAATGTCACACTCAAGGTTGTTTCATCAGTTTCAATGAAAATGAGGTCCAATCAATAGTGAGCAAAGTTAAAGGTAAGTGCGCGATAATCGTATCATGATTTTGTCGGCATGTTACGAAAATTATCGTTCTTTCATTCATGGTTTTACGACGATGACCTCCCCCCCCCCACCACCACCACCCACCCGCCACAAGATTCAAGATGATGAATGATTAAAAGATGATGATGATTCACATGAATCATCTCGCGAAATTACTAAAGTTCGTTTCCGAGCGACATGTTACTATAATGAGGGAGAGGCCAGAATTCGACACCAATCGAAATTATTCCTGACCATCAAACTCACCCCGGGTTGAATTTTTGCTTTGGGGACCTGTGGCGCAACATAAAAATTGCAGTCGACCACAAGGACAGCTAATGTTAACGTCAAGCAGCCTTCCTATCGACGGTATTTGAAATTTGCTTACCGCTACGGTTCAAGTGAAACAATATGGCGTCCCTTTCGTCTTAGGCGTGCGCTCTCCAGTTAAAGAAGGTAAGAAAGCAAACGACTGACCAGTCAGAGGCGAGATATGGATGTCCTGGTTTCAGGGCCATATGATAATAAGGAAAGGCCCCAGCACATGCATAATAAAAACTGTAATTAGTCAAAAACCGAAACATGCCCGCATTTCGTGTGTACACACACACACACAGGTTGTGTGCATTTTCCTTAGGATGAACTTCAAAAATGGCGGGAAATGACTCAAAAATACATTTGGAACGATTTCTGGGGCATTCCTTATCGGGTCGACGCGATAAGGACAAAGTTCATCCTAAGGTACTCTCACACACACACACGACCCAATAAGGCCACTCTGGTACCCGCACACACACACACACACACACACACACACACACACACACACACATACCTGGTGCACCCACACCCTAGTGTACCCTATGCCCTACGGGCTATAGGGTACAGGGTACATCGCGTATGTGTGTGTGTGTGTGTGTGTGTGTGTGTATGTGTGTGTGTGTACGATAACGTCACTTCCGAGTAGCGCAGGGTCAAAGGTCACTTCCTGGGTATTGTAGTTTTACATCCGGGTCCTCATCTTACATCCGGGTCCTTATCTTACATCATGGTTTTTCCATGTTCGGTCGTATAGTCCAAGACTAGTCCAAGACTAGTCCAAGAATAGTCTCTAAAAATTCATGAAAAGTTCCTAAAAATCCACCCAAGTCCAAGAATAGTACAAGACTAGTCCAAGAATAGTCCCTAAAAGTTCCTAAAAATCCGCCCAAGTCCAACAATAGTCCAAGACTAGTCCAAGACTAGTCCAAGAATAGTCCCTAAAAGTTCCTAAAAATCCGCCCAAGTCCAACAATAGTCCAAGACTAGTCCAAGAATAGTCCCTAAAAGTTCATTTAAAAATCCACCCAAGTTCTTAAAATCTAAACAAATCCAACAATAGTCAGAGGAAGTCCCCCAAAGTTCATGAAAAGTTCCTAAAAATCTGCGCAAGTCCAAGAATAGTCCCTCAAAAATATGTGTGGCAGCTGTTTACCGTTATCACCAGTTTTGATTATTTGGAAAGTTTCATTCGCCAATAACCACAAAACTCACAACTACAACAGCTCGGACACATAAAAACCCCGAATGACACCTGTCGAGCGAAACACGCGCAATCTCGGCATAAACGAACTCGACATTTTCCGCAAACTTCGACGCTTAATGGCTGATTACAGCTTTTGCAAACTCGGGGCGAGAATAAACGGGATAATTCGTCTACACATTTACGTGTTTTAATCTCCGGAAGTGAAGGGGAATCATTTAGGAGGATGGTTGTCGGACTTCTTATACCCACATTCTAATCATCAACCATTCGTGTTTCAACGACTCCATCTATGGCGAATACAGTCTCCAAACTAGGCCAACCGGAACTACCTAAAATGTCCGTATTTTCTCGTACGAATCCGGCCCACGTAGAGTTGTTAGCCTATAAAAAATATAGAGTTGAAATATTAAAAGTGAGTAGCCCTTGTATTCAAATCAGTTATAATCGAACATTTACAACGCCGTTCGCTATGTACATCGTTATATCGACAAAGTCGGTATTATCCGCGAGTAGATCGCAATAAAATTATTATACTTACGGCCGATTCTCTAGGTTCGATGATATTTTTCAGTAAATTCGCCATTCCGAAGTAAGCTATAAGTTGAATTCTATTAGAGATATATATATATTTCGACAAACGATTCTCAAATAATGATTTGTTTCACGGTATACCCTTTCAACTCCCGCTATACGTTGATTGTATAATTGCCCTAATTAAAGCGATATCGGTCTGTAAATATAGATATTCGAACCCCCAATATTATCATATGCTAATTGCAATCGAGTTCTGCGAGTTATAAGTGGTTTCTGTTATTCGATCACACCTGTTACCACAACACACACCCCTTCGCATTGACAGGTATTAAAATCAATACAATTATGTATCATGACCGCCTTCTAGCCGTATAGCGAGGTTAAATATGCATACATGTATATACCGAGTGTTTGGTAATGCTAATTGCAATTTGTAAAAATTAATAGTCTACAATATATATGAACGCTTAACGTACAGATTCGGAGAATTTATTGCTATGAACCCGTATAAAAATATATATCGAAATATCACCTTTTTGTAAAAGCGTAATGAAACCTAAAATATAGACTATTTAAACGATTAACGTATGAATTCGGAAGATTTATTTATAATACCATATGTAGATCTTTAATATATATATTCAGGTAAAATTATAACGCATATAATTTATTAATATCCAGACGCAATAATTTATACGAATAAAAATTGTTAATGACGTATGACCGCGCTCGGTGGATTTGGGAGGCTATGTGTATTTTTGGGAGACTGGGGGCTGTAATACGCATTATCTACTACTGGCGCACCCAGGCGCATTTGACGGAGATTTTCCCACATCAAGGGGAGTAAAGACCGTGTTTCTGCAGTTTCAGGATTAGTTGTAGTGTTTGCATCCACTCCGAAGTCACCTCTCCACGTGGATAGAGCAAGCCAAGGGCCAAGATCAAAGCCCTCCCCCTCCCAACACACACATTTACACCACATTTTTGCACGGTCTTTCTCCTCCCATATCCGTCCAAAATACGATCAGATTTACGCCAACTATACTTCTCTTTTTATGACGCCCCAAGTCCAACCGGGCGTGATGTTCGTGCTTATGTCTCATCTGCATCCTGTAGGGCGTCGGACGTGTCTCTACATGTCCGGTCGTAGACCGAACGCCCATTCATGTGGATGGGCTCTCTGGATACTGCGGTGAAAGGATCCATTATAGACATCCACAAGTTTCGGGAGCACATCGATGTCCCACCGTGTATTCTTGACCGTACAATGCTAGCACATCCGGAGTTTGAAGGTGCGATTGTACTATTCGACGACCGAGGCCTTAGACTCGTTATACATGTGGAGGAGAAACACCTTGTGGGTTTTCAGAAACTGTTGAAAGGGTATGCTGAGGAATTCTGTTCCCTCAACGATCTGTAAGAACAAGGGTTTGCGTGCTGTCTCGAAAACCATCCGGGTGGGCACGACCCAGGCCTGTTTCGACTGAATATCGATGCAGATCAAGAGCTACCGGTTTCCGTCATTGTTTTTAGCAAATTCACTCATGGCGACCAAGTCGGTTTGCCATTGGTCGTGCATGCACCCGACGATGACCCGGTTCCGTGTAAAATAGTAATGGGCCGCTCAATGTAATCTATAGGTGTCTTGGGTCTTTAACCGGCCTTGAACTTAAGATTAACGAATCCACTGCGGCTTGGCATCGCGATAGAATGCGTTCACCTCACTACACTGCAGGGCTCTCAGGACTGTAGTATAAGTTGTCTAACACTTTCTCCCACATCGTGACATCATGAGACAGATGAATGAGGGTGCCATCCACTTAACACCCGTTTGAATTTTCTCTAACCACTACGGGACAGCCAAATGACAGTCGGTTGGGGTGGCGACCGGTCACTGTCGCACATATACCCAATCTTTTCGATGATCTACATGGCTTTGTCATAGACGTGGAGGAAGATCTCGAGAGTCAGACTGAGAAAAGCGCGCAGAAGATGATCTGTCATCCTGAAGTGGACTCAAAGCTCTTGATGCCCCAAAAATGAATGGGTGGCTCGGGCGTGAGGCCCTTATATCGTTAGATGTGTACCTCACGATTGTCTTGTACATTGCACGTTGAGAGCATTTCTTATTGGCGGTGAAGAGCCCAGTCAATGCACGGCCTGACTCTTCTGGCTCATCTGATTGGCTAGCGTCACATGTCCCACTGCATCCCAGGACCCGTATTCAACGTAGCCATATAACCACACACACCCTGTACTTTTCGCTGCTACGACTCAGTCGTCGTCTATACCACGAGAGCTGTAATATGACATCCACCGTGGTATATATGAACCACGCTTGGTCCAACTCGTCCCAGTTGACGGGTTGTAATATCATTTAAGCCGCGTTTTGGATGTAAACTCCGTTTTCCGCATTTTATTCCAAGAAAATCCTAATTTTACATCCACCTGTCCGTCACGTGAACGGGAGAGACCTCGTCTCGTTGGCATGACAAACCCTGTCCAAGGTCACAGGTTATACAGCCGATATTAAACCTACATGTTCGATCCACGATTTCCCTCAACAAATACTCCGAGATTTATATTTCCGCATGTTTTCTCGGAAAAGTGACCTCTCCACGGCAGCCGCAGGTCCAGGGCCAAAGGTAAAAGGTCACCACCCACATTTCCCCTATCTGATGAGAGCAGATTCGCACTTCTCATACTACTATTCACACTCGAGTTGAAAATGTTGACAATCATGTGGGAATTATTTTCACTATGCCAGTGGAAATATTTTCGGGTTGAAATGATTTCCACACGGGCGCAAATGGAAATATATCCACAGAGGTGTAGTTAATAATTACGCAGCAATAATATTCGAATAAATTTTAATAATAATAAGAGAAGATTATGTCGCTTATTCGGCTGTATTTGTCAATGTGTGGCATTGAAAGTAGAAGAAAAGTCTCGTTATCTTCACTACTGATGCCAAATATGAGCACTTCAGAATAGTTCTAAACTATTATCCGGACTTTTAATGTTTGTTTTTACCTTTTAATGTAATCATTCGCAGAAACCTCATTCCAGGAATAATATCAGGGGGACTGAGCGGAGTTCTAATCTCTTGTGACTACGATTGATATCAGGTACCACCATTCTCCAAGGTGCTTTGTTTACAGAGTTTGCACTTTTTACAAATCCTGTAAATTCGACATTTTACAGAAATAGACAAACACTAACATTCTCGTCGTAATGTCGGAGCTAAATTCCCAACAGTATAGGAAACATGTATTGCGTCGCACATTGATGGGGCTGGTGACACCCAGGCTAACTGGTGTAACAAAAATACGACAACCGCAATTAGCTTTAATGTCATCCCTGCAGTATTTCCTATAAAAAATGCATGGGTCCTTCTCTCGCATGCCCATACTTGTACATTAGAATTAGTGGACTCAAATGTGTTTCTCGGAAGAAAATGTCAAACAGTTTTCAAATAAACAAGTTCATGCTCTTTTCGCCATGTAATGGAGAAAATGTCGATTTTTGTACACGCGGGAAATGAGACAGGACAGGTTTGAATTTCATCGGTTGTCAAACTGCTTTGAGGTCAGGCGGAAATCGACATCGGGAGTCAAAGCAAAAACCGCCGGCTTGGGATACCGACATGCTAATTCAAAACGCGGAAGATGAAATATACGAGATTGTATAATAGAAGCGTAGACCCAAGAAGTCGTTCAAATCGCCAAATATTTCCAGGTATACACTCTGCGATTATTTAGGATTTACCTGGACTTGTGAAGATGGTGACACTTAACTTCCCTTCCTTCCCCACCTCACTGTGAGAGGACCCACCGCCCGCCCCCAAACCAAGCAGTTAGCAGCAGAAATGAGACCCTGTGTGCCTTGCACCAACATGCTTTTGATTTTGTACTACATGGATTTATGTACTACACATCAACACTTCATAATTTGTACGAGTATGTACAGAATCCAGTCAATGATTAAAATAAGACCTGTCGTGCCGCTCCGCTTAGTAGGTCTGAAGGAAAGCCAATGGGGTTGATTTCCAGTGACCTCCAAGTTATAAATAGCCAACCAATCACATCTTCATTTTATCGAGCCGATTTCTACGTTCCCACTTCGAGTCTGCCTAGATTTATCTGGTCACCTTCAGTATTGAAAATCCGATGTGTAAATTTCACCTACGAGTGAGAGATGAACCAATCAGAACCAATTGCGTCTAGTGTTACATCATCCTGAAGCAGCGACGTTATTCTACCTAATATGTTGGTTTTGTATGCCCAATGTATTGGTCAACCAATCAATAACGCTCTTCTATGACACATTTCGAATGGTTTTGAGGACAGTGACGTCTCGTGTCTATCTATAAGTTCTTTGGACATTGAAGGGGGTCTAATAAATCAAAGGAAGTTCGAAGTGGCAACGTAGAAATTGGCTCGGTTGGCTCACGATCGGGTCGAGACCAGCCGACTATGGTTGGCGGTAACGGACAAAAATCGGTTTCAATGCATAGGATTAAGTCCATTTAGACCACGCTCTAAGTCCGCCAGTCAAAGTATTGCTTCAAGTTCTCGGCTTAAATGGCTCTAAACAGCGGACTAAATCGATTTAGACATAGGAATAAATCCCTGAGTTCATTTGTGGAGATGAATTTTATTTAATCCGCCGTCTTTATCCTTCTAGTCCAAGGTACGAAACGTTAAAGTCATGAACTTTAGTCCCCTAATCAAAATCGAGTTTCTAGTCTCGTGTTTTCTCCATTCAATAAAAGAACTAGAAAATCGGTTTTGATTGGTGGACTAAATCCTAGAGGGCTAGAAGGGTCAAGACAGCGGATTAAATAAAATTCCTTTCCACAAATGAACTTTTGTTTTCACAAATGAATGGATTTAATCCTATTACTAAATCGATTTATTCCCGGTTTAGAATGCTTTTTAACAGAGGAATTAAAGCAGTAATTTGACTGGTGGATTCGAGGTCTAAACCGATTTATGTCCCCTACCATCAACCATACATGTCTGCATTTGTCATGATGCTTCAGTGAGATAGCAATATGAAATGGCGGCATGAAGACTGCTCGGTTACACGTACGGACCGTCGCGATATGACTGCAAAATTGGTGAAGCGACGCCAAGGTCTACTCACACACTCACACATTCTGTGAAAATGACAATCAAATGAAGCTGTTAGTTGTTCGGAAGGCACGTTAGTCTGGATGAAAAGAATGTCTGGATAAAATTATCTCCCCTTGCTTTTCACTAACATGTATCGTATATACACATTCCAGTGGTATGAAGCGTAATAATCGAGTCAATTGAATAATAAAATATAGATGTGCGACAGAATCCAGGTATGAAAGCATACTAAAATGGGGAAAGAAACTGCTACAACAGTCTGTTACTTATTCAATACTAAAACGGGTGAGATTTCGCTTCCTGGATTTACCGCATACCCAATTCTCCCTCTTGCATTGAAGAGCGGTATGCAGGGGAGAATAGCAGGAACTATCAAACACAAACCAGATGACGTCATAGTTCTTCCAGGTAAAACAAGCGCATTTGCGAAGTAGATCCGCAGTATGACTAGAATTTAAACACAGTGATTAGAGTGATTCGGTGGCCGAATGGAGGCTATTGGCACGAAGGTCGTGTGTTCGCCCCCACTCAGGACAGACTGTAGTAGCAGCTTGTTAGCTGGAAATCGAGTGCTATCATACCAGCATGACGTAATCTGGGACCAGGAAATCTCAACATGTTGTCTTCTGTGGTATGCATGCATTTGATACATACACCGGCCCGTTAGTTTTATATAATATAACATGGTACAATCGCTCGCAAAAGGCAAAAAAAACACCCCTGCAGGTACGCTTTTGTCATACCAGTAGAAGAAAATGGCGCCTGCTTGTCAAATTCCAGGATGAGGTGAAATTCAAGATCGTAGCGCCATCTATACACTCAGGACGCAAGGACGACAACTCTGACGGGACAATAACTCTGTTGGCGGCTGCCCGACTATCTCCCCGGATACGAATGTTTCTGAATATGTACGAATTGTGTTATTTCAATATTAAAATGTCCGGACATGTCCAGTGACGTCCGGGTCAAAGGTCACGTCCCTTGATGAATAGGCCTTCAGTTAATTGACATTTCCGGGAAATGCATGTTTGGGGTAGGAGTATTTGGGTGGTCATTTTTTTTCTTGTGGATTTTACTATGCGGTGTGGCATCTTGTTTTCTCTGTCTTACCCTGTACAAGACGATGGAAGGAGTCTCATGGCCATGAGGTGATTTGCGCTGAAACGTTGTGATGACGCATGCGTATTCTATAGGCAGATCGGGGGTGGACGTTTTGGGGTCGAGATGGGCAATTATTGGTCCGAATCAGCCACCCGACTGGATGGGTGTGGCGTGAAAGGAAGGCTATGTCGTGTAGGCGTAGTCGAGGAGTAGTAGCGAAAGTTTGCATTTTTGAGGTACGCAGGGGGCATATTTGAGAGATTGAGGGGCTGTTGCGCATCCAAATAGGGCGTTTAGGGTCTCATATTGAAGTTCTCGCGGTGTAGACCACGGCTTGCGGGATGTCATCTTTGACGTCATTGGCGAAGTGATCAGTAGGAGTAATGGCGTGCGTGGAGGTGTGTTTTTTTGTGATTGAGGGATCATTCTTGGTCCGATTGGGTCGTGGAAAGTGTCATAGTGAAGCACTCGTAGAGGAGCGTCAGACAGGAGGAGTGGGTCTTGGAAGTTGGGGATATGATGCGATTACGCAGTGGTAAAAGTGCATTGGAATGGATGTTTTGGGGTCGAGATGGCCCACTATTGTTCCGAATGGGTCGTATAGGATGTCATGTAGAAGCATTCGTTGGGGAGCATTCGACTGGATGATTGTGTAGTGGAAATGCCGTCCATCGGCGCATGCACAGTAAAAAAGGGGCATTAAAATGGACGTTTTGGTGTCGAGATAGTTCAATGTTGGTCCGAATGGGTCGTGTGAGGTAAACTAGTCAAGCACTCGTAAACTAGAGTCAGACTGGGAGTGGTATGTGCCGGCGCACTCGGAGAGTAGTAGAGAACGGGAAGATTCGGAAGTGCAACGGAGCGCGTTTGGGGACAGGTGACCGTGTTCGCTCTCGCTACCTGGTAGAGTTACCACAGCGGAGGAGTGTGTTGTGGAGAAGGAGGAGGAGGAGGAGGTGGAGGAGGAGGAGGAGAAATGCGGATGAATGAGTGGTCATATAAAGTCGTTTGTAAACCATTAGCATCAGGCTGTATTCAAACAAACGTCGTATTCTATTGAAGCTCTTATCGGGAAGAGCCAGACTACGCGTGCGCATGCGCAATGTAAAGTAGTAGAGAAACGGGAGTTTCGGAGGTGCTGACTATGCCCTGACTATCTGAGATCAAGCTCTTTATATCAGTAGATAGACACTGGCAGTCTCTGTGTCGGTATCAGTAGGCGGACTCTCAGAATAAGCTGACATATTCTCATCATCTGCATCGGATTCTTGTGCCTCGGAGTCTTCAATCCCATGTATATTCTTCTGGTGCCGCATCATATCGTAACGTCTGGTGAACGTGCGTTCGCACTCAGAGCATGTATAAACCATGTTGACGGTTAAATTACAACACATATAAGGGAAGTGGGAAGAGGTGCCGGCATACTGACTGCGTCACATGACTTCACAGAATAGTCCTCTGGTTAACCTATTCTAAAGCACATACCAAGAATCTAACGATTCGTGATATGTGTTGTATCTCAGGTACGCTTTTATTGTACCTGTTCATGTGGCAACTTGGATGATATGACCACACGGCCCCTAGCACCGGCATAAGCGGTATTAGATACAAATCCAGAGAGCTATGATGGAAATGCTCTGACAACTCGTATACTGGTAATTGGTGAGCCGAGTGTGCACGTTTTTGGGATACGCTTGCTCTAATGGAAAATAACGCCCGCCAACGCTTGGCTTAACGCTTCATCGCCCTGGTGAAGTAGCTTAGAAGGTCTGATTTTTCTAGATATTCCATGTAATTGACACTAATTCATCGAAATGCAGTGACACCCGTCAACGCCCGTCGTTACGCCTTAACGTCCTATCATAACGACTTAGGAATACACCAGAGCCGTCATCGCAATGCGATTCGCATATGCGTTGTCGCAACAAATTGAACAAGTTGCAAAAAGAAGTGGTGAACACACTATTCGCACTGCGTTGAGTATCGGTTGTGTTATAGCTTTGCGTTGCCGTTGGAATTGGGAATTTTCCATTTTTTGACGCGCTGCACAGGCCTACGCATTGCCTTTGGAAGGTCAAGGACATTATTATGCCCACTTTGGCATCAGACGCTACGGTATGTATGATCTTTTCAAGAGTATTGGATGCACCCAACACTCTCTAGGTTTTCGCACCAAAGTCAATGCCATTAGGGCCAACATTTCATTGGCATCGTCGTCTTCATCATCCATCATATCCAGTATGGCCAATGTTGCTCTTTCCTCCATGCCTGTAGCTGTTGGAAAAGGGCAACACACCATTTTCCGTCCGGTTATAAAGCGCCTACTTGGTGCTGAATTATCATACGTTATGTTATTTAAATTAGGTATAGGCATATACGCAGCCTCCATCGCAGCCAACATGGTGAATGCATGGACAAATGCGTTGTCGCGAGCGTTGCCGCCTGCGCCAACGCAACGGCTCTGGTGTATTCCCACCCTAAGCCTTGTCTTAATGCCCTAGCTTAACGCTTTAACGCGCTACAGTAACGACTTAACGCCCTATTGTAACGTAAAAACATCCCAGACGACCACTTTGATGACGTCACGATGACGTCATTTTGAAAAACGGTCGATTTTTCAGTCAGATTTTTCGATTTTTTTATTTATGCAATTTCTCTTCGAAAAATGATTAGTAAATATTAATGTGGTGCGGAATAAAATAGTTTTTGCCCACTTTTCATCGTGGAAAAGCAGAAATGTGGAAGAACAATTACGAAAACATCACTTTTTTGGTACCTCCATAATGCCGCATCGTGAATTTACCCATGATCTTTTGCTCAGAGGGTTATGCAAATCAGCTGAAAATGACCCGAATATGATACACTATAAAGTCACGGAGTGTGAGCTCTTCTTTTTTGTCGTTCCGGAGGTAGTGCAGAAAGTTTGAAAGAGGGGAGCTATTTTGCCCCCCCCCCCCCCCAGGCCTGGTAGGGTTAACGCATGCACACATTATATGCTGTACCTGTTTTATTCGTTCTTACTCCCACCCTGGTGTACCCTATGCCCTACATGCTATAGGGTACAGGGTGCAATACAGGTGCGTCCGCATGTGTGCGATGACGTCACTTCCGAGATCCGAGCTCCAAGACCTCCGCGCTCTAAGAACTTCGAGCTCTTAATCGGTCCATCCCACAGATGTGAGCTCTGTTAGTTTCTCAAAGGGCGGCTTCTGATTGGACAACAGCCGCCAAGAATACACCTAATGGCCAAGAACGAATATAAGAGAGACAACATATAATGGGTGTACCACACATGCGTTAAGGCGTTACGATGGGGCATTAATGCCTTGCCATAGCGCGTTAAAGCGTTAAGCTAGGGCGTTAAGATAAGGCGTTAAGGCGTTAAGATAGGACGTCAAGGCGTTGAGACGGGCGTTAAGACGGACATTAAGATAGAGCGTTAAGGCGTTGAGACGGGGGTTACGGCTTAACGATCGAGGGGCGCTGACGGGCGTCACTGTATTTCCATGTATTAGTGTCAATTCCATGAAATATCTAGAAGAATCAGAACCTCTCAGCTACGGTGGCTGGCGTTATTTTCCATTAAAGCAAACGTATCTCAAAAACCGTGCACAGTCAACGTTCAACCGTCAACACGGCTTATACATGCTCTCACTGCGAACGAACGTTCACCAGACGTTACGATATGATGCGACACCAGAAGAATATACATGGGATTGAAGACACCGAGGCACAAGAAGCCGATGCAGATGGTGAGAATATGACAGCTGATTCTGAGATGAATTGATATGATGCAAGTTCCATACATTTATCTACATTTGTTTAATAGATACATTTTCATATATATATTTTAGAGATACAGCTGAAGTAACGAAAACTGGCCCCTTCATAACAATTCACCATAGGATTAAGTTACAGAATATTTCAAAAACTGTAGATAAATGTTGGATAGATATAACTAGAATAGCGAAAGCTGGACGTTTGATAATAAATCTACTGGACACCCCCGAACCGTCATATTTGGCATCGCAATTTCTTACAGCGTACATGTAGTCATTTTCGCTATCGGTTGAAAATCCGACATTTCCTATTGGTTGATGACGACCATTTTTTCATGCGCAGCAACTTTTAAAACACCTGATAGAGACCCCGAATCATCGATCCAGTGTAGCAAATTTCGCACTGATCAGTTCAGTGTTAAGTTTGGAGGTAATTCCAAGATTACCACCAAATAGATGTTTCAGGCAGAAATTTGCATTTGATATTAAGACCTTCATGTCATAAGGTATATTCCAGGCGACAAGTCAAATTTGAAATTCCATGGAAAGAAAAGTCGACTTCAAGACAAGAGGTTCGATCGGTTCATAGGTGTCGATAAACTAGGGTTCAATTTCTCGGGATCGTCTCTGAAAAAATAGAGTATATTATTGAGTCCGTAATTGAGTACTGCACTTCCTGACATCAGAAAGTCGAACTGATGACTTCACCGTATTCAAATTGGTTCATGTACCAAAGATGGATTCCTGACTCTCCTGACTATGTTGCGTCAATTCATTATTGTGACATTAACGGTTGTACAGTAAGACAATAAGAAATTGAAATAGCAACTACTAATGACACAATAGTCGTAGTTGTGTCAACGGCCAATGGGCGTCACAATGCGCTTCATCTACTACTTACTTCCTTTGCTACGAAAAAAAAACGCCAGTGGAGGGCACTTTCGACCGAAATTTCAAAGTTAACTCTGAACATGTAGGTCTCGATGCCCTGTCCTATTTTCTCTAACTTAACGAACCTCCTAGCGGCCTTCTTGGATTTTCCACAAAACAACTGAAGATCGAAGACTTGCATCATATCACCTCTATTACATTATGGTGTATTGAATTATTACGAAGGATCAAGTTTCTATTATTTCAACTATATCTCTACAACGAATATGGGTACATATAGGAGCTTCCATCAATAGATCCTATGGACATGACCATTCTGATTGTGCTAATCTGAAAGGATATGTGAATTTAACATACGAAAACCCCTTTATGTATGACGGCAATAAAACCGATATATATATTTCCTTTAGATCTAATATTTGCCAAATGATTTTATATATTATTATTAATAGTATATATTATATTTTTTGCTTCAAGAATACATACTGGGATTTCATCGTCGATCAGTTTGCATGGACAGGGATTGATGAATAAAGAACATGTGCTTTCGAGCTTATTTTGATATTTTTGAGGCAATTACAGGGAGAATTTTGTAATTGTAATTGTGACACCTTAAGCCATAACCATTGTTGGTTCTTTCAAATAATCGAATTTACTAATAGATTGTGCGAAAATATAATTCTGGTTGGAGGGGTCATATTTTCTTTGTTCAGGAGAATATCTTACCCACAAAAGCCCCCAAAGTACCAAAATACGTCAGGGAGGACATTTCGATCAATTATATCTGCATTTTAAGCAACTCATATTTGTTTTAAGACTGATATTTCATTATGTAAACTTGATGAAAACACTGATTTGGCAGGTTTTGGGTAAAAAAAGTCAGTTTCATTACCATCACACACGAAGGAGTTTTTCTTATGTAAACGTCACATATCCTTTTCTTATCTAATCCTCCGCTGAAATGTCTTTCACTGTATTTCCTTCACAGCCGCGTGATTCGACTACGATGTAGTCATCTCTCACTTGAGATGTTATACCTTCTCGCGATATGATGCTAGTATGTATCGATGATGGACGCGAATAGTGTTTATGGATGATGGCTGACTAATGTATGTCTCATCTGATGCTTGCGCCAAAACCGTCGAGAATATTACCATGGTAATGCTATAATTATGATGCATTTATTACAAAAAATTAAGCTGAATTCTTGATCGTCTTAACACACCGTACAGCCCAGTGATCACTCTCTGACACTTCTACAAGATCGGTGTATTTCTTCAGCCGCCTATTCCAAAAGGATAAGCTACTGCCACATTCCATAATCGACCAGAGGCGACCATTTGGACGTCATGACCCGGAAGTCAATTTCTTCCTTGATCCAGGGCACTGGAAAGGTCATACATACGCTGAATTAACGTCCCCATTGCTGCCACACGAATTTTGAAGTTGAAGCGGGTTTCGAGGAGATAATAAATCAGAGGTTATAACACAGGCGTCAAGGGAATACACATCTGGCATTAATATAATGTAAAATTATCTTTCACAAATCCTTATTGATATTTACTTGATTTTTTTAAAACAAAATTACACTTAGCGAGATTATAAGGCTTCGCCAGTGAACAAAGATCAGCGACAAAACTAGACCGCAAAAGGGTATATTGGTAAAAGTATACGAGCTGTCCGGAAAATTTATCTGACATTTCGACGTCACTTCGTGGATTAGCCCAAGCGGTAGCTTTTCCGGCAGAAATGCTCCAAAGCTCTGTTGACATTCAAAATCGCCATAACCAATGAACTTGGAAATATTAGAGTGGGGGAAAAAGGCAATGTATCATATTCGTGTGTCTGTTGGGAATGGAATAGCAATCTATTGTATTAGACAATCATGTATATGTATTTGTTAACTTGTTTTAGTGACATCTAGAAGCTGCAGGGATAAGTAAACCAAATTATGAATGATCATTTTATTTTGGATAACTCGAAGTTTTACTACAGATTCTTGCAAAGTTTTCTAACCATATAACCGGCGTCATTCCGATATTCAATATTCAGTCATCCTCCATAAATTGATGCCCGCGTCAATAATCGACGCGGAAATAATTATTACCTTAATTTAAATCAGACCTGGCTCAAAACAAAACTGTTAAAATAAAGTTTTTTTCAGAATTACCAAAAGTGGTTGCATCTGGATTACATCCACTTTTGTCAGTTCCAAAAAAAGTTGTAGTTCAAAATACTTCATATGAAATATTTTTAAATAAGTATTTAAAATTATTTCGATTATTTAAAGTATTTCGAACAACCAAAAGTGGATGGAGTTCAGTTACAACCACTTTTTTGGTAACTCGAACTAGGGCTACCACAATCAGCATTTTGACCTACAAGTTCCGGCAGATTAAAATCCACCTTGAGCAGTTCAGATGTCATTGTGGCTCCTTCAACATATATAAGAAGGGCGTACTGACACGGCGAGCAAGCATATCAGCGTGTACCGGTAGTCTATTGCAGATTTTCAAAAGAAAATCACTCTCTGGATATTATACCAAAGATGAATATCTATAACAGGGTAAAGTAGTCTTTATATAGGATAGGTGCTTTTATTGAAAACGTCAAATAAATCTTCCATTATTTAAACCACTGAAGACACACAGCTCAAAGCCCTTGTCCTCATCCTACGGGGCAGATAGATCCCCGACATCCCATTTAGGTGCACGTTGAATAATGTAACAGATTTATGTCCATTTATCTCGAAATGCCGTAAGTGGAATTTTGAAAAAAAACTTGACTTCCCAGAGACTATATTGGAAATTTCAAGATCATAACTTCGGTAAATTACGCTATTAATTATCAATTGTAGTTGACGACTATCCGGTTGTGTCAATTCCGATAGTTTGGAGATTACAGCACCGACATACCATTTTTGTTAGTTATAAATTCGAAGTCGGGGAATAAACACCTATATACACTGTCAACAAAAATGTGTAACCCTTATTGAACGCTTTTACGCGTTCATCTCTGACTAATTTTAGCGGTTGCCAGGATAAGTTGAAATAATGTTGTGGAATTAATCAACTGGGCCATTTTGAACAACAATGAAAAAAGGTACCAAAAAATTCACACTGCTAAGTATCTTAACAATCGAAATATAGGGTTGGACTGCACTGAACACTAACGTTCATATTGACGACCAAATCAGAGTGAGTGAGTGAATAGAATTTAACGTCGCTTTCAACAATATTTCAGCTATATCACGACGAACCAACTAAGCACCACCCAGCCCAGTTGTGTTCCTGCTACTTCAAAGAAGAAATCTTTGAAGCAGCATGGAACCATCCACCCTCCATCCACCCTATAAAACACTAAGGACAGCGCATAAGACACAGACAAGACGCTTACATGGTGCAATAAAGACAAGTGATATTACAGTGCTAGACATCACATTGTCAAGTTCCTGTTGCTTCTCAGCAAAATGCATTGAAGCAACAGGAACCTGAACCCACCCAACCACCCGCCGACCAAATCAGAGCACCATATCGTGTTAAAAACTGAACACTTACGTTCATATCCGAACACTTGGGAACATATATGAACACGGGTGTTCAAAAATGATCATCATGTTTGAATACCAATATTCACAAATGAACACATATTCTGTAACACTTTTGGAGCGCTAGCGTCCGCATGAACATGTAAAAGTGTTCAAAAGTAGGCTACACACTTCAGATTGAACACTAACTTTTCTGAGTTCCAATATTCAGCACTGTGCCATATTGTGGACAACCTATTTCGTTGTGTTTTTGAGGACGCTCTATAGTTGATGAGCTTGATAACCCTTCAGTGACATATTTTAAGTTAATCTCTTTTCGTACTACTTTGCGTATTTGAACACTTTTACAGGTTTGAAAGGTGTCCAAACTAGTGCGCATTTCAGTGTTCAGGCTATGCACACTTTTTATGCACACATTATATCCCTCTCTGAATGAGGGATGACCAGTTATAGCTTGAAACCCGAGAACCGGTACTTCAGG
>JAVTVY010047453.1:0-23494 GCA_036873755.1 Hanleya hanleyi | reverse complement strand
ACTAGGCACCCAACAAAACACAATATCTATCTGTTGATCAAATCTAATGTCATATAATTTTAGAATTTTCAAAATGGTGGGATGAGTTGAATTTCCACTTTTATTCGCTTGAAGACATGATAGTGAATCTGAGAATATGACATATTTTTTCCTTCTAGTGGACCCAATACCTTCTGAAGCCGACAATAGAGCTTTTGCCTCTGCAGTGAATATAGAACTTTTACCTGGTAGACAATAGATTTTAGTTATGGAACTAAAGATAGTAGCACATGCTCACCATCTGTATAAATATGTATTTCTCTCTCAGTAGACCAAATTCTTGTGTATACACGAGCTGGTTCGTGTCGCCTTTTTTATATTTCGTCAATAAAATATCTACTTCTGGTTTGGCTAACTGCCATGTTGCTAGGTAAAATTTGACTAACTTTAATACCAGCTGCTACAATGTGTGGTTTCATACGGGTTCCAAGAGTGAAATAATCGAAGGTTTCTTTAAATAGAAATCCGCGTACTGAGGGCTGAAAAAGTCCTATGAAGGATTTGAGTGGTTTGATCGCAATTTTAATTCTTCGAAGTTCCAAAGGAAATTCATCTGCTTCGACATACAAGCTTTCTTTAGGTGATGTTCTGAACGAACCGAGGCAAAGTCTTAGTCCTTGATGGAGAATAGGATCTAGCTTTGCTAAGTTTGACTTGCTTGCACCAATGTAAACAATAGACATAAACAAGTTTGGAGCTATATAAAATGGGGAAGAGTTTGCTGATCTCCTCCCCGCCTATAGCTGGCAACTACCTACAACAAATCTAGAGCTTTCGTGCATTTGGCTTTCAAGCAATTTATATGCGATTTGAATTGGTCCTGATCGAAATGATCAGATATGGTTGTACCTAAACGAATTTGGAATTGTCTATCATTCAAAAAGTTGGAAATAAAAACGGGAAAACGACAGTTTAATCCCATATTTTGAAGATCTTTCATAATCCCGTATTTCCATGTAGTATCATAGGCCTTTTCTAAATAAAAAATAATAGTGGGAAGAGGTTCCGACATACTGACTGCGTCACATGACTTCACAGAATAGTCTTCTGGTAAACCTATTCTAAAGCACATACCAAGATTCGTGATATGTGTTGTATATCAGGTACGCTTTTATTGTACCTGTTCATGTGGCAACTTGGATGATATGACCACACGCGGTATTAGATACAAAACTAGAGAGCTATGATGGAAATGCACGTGTTCATTCTTGGCGAAAGCATTATTGACATACGAATCTAAGTCTGACTAAATGACCAGTGGTACTTCTATTTTTACGGAAACCAGCTTGAATATCAGTAAGTTTCTTTTCAGTTTCCAGGTACCAAACAAGGCGACCATTTATCATGCGTTCCATTGTTTTGCAAACACAGCCAGTCAGTGAAATCGGGCGATAATTACCAGGGTCTGTATGGTTACGGCGGAAAGTCTTCTCTTGTCCAAAGTCTGTTGAATATGCCTAATAAGATTTCTAGAGAAGATGCGGGTAGATGTTTCAAAAGCTGATAGTGAATATTATCAGGTCCTGCAGCAGAATCGTTAGCTTTCGTGAGAGAAGCGTGAAGTTCCTCTATTGTAAACATAGCGGAGGGGAATTTAATTTCATTTTTCTCTTCTCTTTTTGGAAACTCTGGAATTTAGGTACATAATTTTCTGACGAAGAGTTTTTGGCAATTGTTTCGCCTAATTTATTTGCAATTTCTACTCTGTCAGTTATCACCTGGTTTCCATCGTTGAGATGATGAACGCGGGGCATGGAGCTTTTACCATTTATTCTAAGATCCAAACTTTTGTTATAGTAGTATGCGTATTGATCTTAGAAACATAATTTTTCCAAGAATCACGTTTATTCTGTTTCATGGTTCTACGAGCTTTAGCTCTTGTAACTCTGAGACCTTTCAAATTTTCAGGATTAGGATGTCGGCAGAAATATCGTGCAGCTTTCTTTCTACATTTTCTTGATTATTTGCAACATCATTAAACCAAGGTTTCTTAATATGTGCAACTCCTGAAGATGTGGGAATGGTTTGGCTGACAATTTCTATCAGCATATCTGAGAATAACTGTATAGGATCTGCAGCATCAGTAAAAGAGACTGCTTGTAATTTTTGTAAACAAAGCCTTTCAAAATCTAGCCAATTTGCTTTCCTAAAATTATACCTTGTTAAAGGGGGTCATCAGCTCTTAAAACAGTGATCACTTCCACAAAGATCTTCATGAACAGTCCAAGTAAATTCTTCAAGAATAGAAAGGTCGCAAATTTAGATATCTAATGCTGAATAGGTTCCATGAGCTGAGAACAAATGTGTATGAGAACCATCATTAAAAATACACAGAGAATAAATTTTCAAGAATTTTACCTTCACAATTGTCTTCATCATCCCAGAGGATATTACGGCCGTTAAAGTCAACCATCAATAAACAAGGTTTCGGGAGCTGATCGTAAAGATTCTGAAGTTCACTAAGCCGGAGACTACCAGACGAAATGATCAATGGTACTTCAGCATAATGTGAAAACAGAATTCAGGGTAATACGAACAGCTACAGCTTGTAAATCTGTCACGAAATCAACAGGGCGATGTAAAACAAAATCGATGGAAGACCCCACTATTTATTCGCTCAACAAAAAGATCACATGGTGTGGACATATTATTTATAATATTAGCATATTTCACAGCATGATTAGACATAGTAACCTGAACCTGAAAGCAAGAGATGTAGTTATTGTCTGACACAATTTCAAGGTTTATCAATGTATGAACCCATACTGTCGCTCCCCGATACCACATCTTGATTCCGATCGTAGCGGCAGCCGGTGTACAATCGGCAGAAACTCTTTACACTTCTTGAGAAAGTTAAGGTGGTAGTTTAATAATTAGTTTACAGTGTTGGTCACTGTATGGGTAATAATTGACAGGAGATCTATAATGATGAATTATGAATTGCGCGGACGGAAAGAGTTAATAGTAGCTGTTGGTGTGTAATCAAGAAGACAAAAGTAGTATGCTCCGCCGGTTTAAACGCGTATTTTTCAGGGAGATAACTCTTGGTGGCGACAGGTGGCGTTGTCGTTATGGATTGCATCAGCATTGGCTGGGTGTCAAGGTTTGCCCACTATAGTTCTTTGACCTTGTATTCTTCCGCGACGATGCGGTCTGGTGGTGATGCGGTCTGCCTACGCGGACAGAAAGTAGTCCCACGGGGGAAAATGCATGGAATGCATGTATGGACCCTGGGATGTACATGTACTGACCTTCAACGTCGGGGATCTTTTCAACATCCGGATGACGTCATGTGTGACGTCAATTCCGGTGTGAATCCATAGGAAACCTTGGAGCGGGAACCTCTGCGCGGACTGGGTTTTTCCCCCGGCCCGGCCCGGCCGTACGCAGCGCGCGGGTTATCCGGCCGCACACGGACGCGGGTTATCCAGCCGAATGCGGGATCACCGGAAGTGCGCGGGTTATCCGGCCGCACGCCTGCGCGGTGAAAAAAAATGTCACTTGCGAGCTCTGAGCTTCGAGAGCTCGGAGATCCAATGGAGCTCCGAGTTCCAAGAGCTCCGAAGCTCTGAGTTCCAAGAGCTCCGCCCCACGGGAGCTACCACCACCACCGGGCGTTGACATTCCCGAGCTCGGAGCTCTTGCATTTTAACACGACATGCATCTGTGAAAGCTTCATTATACGCCTGGTCCATGGAGACGAGAGCCATGGTTTACGCATGTCACTTGTGTTCGAAATCATTTTCCACGCCATTTAATCTACCTAGACATTTGCTTTCCATACATAATAATCGTATACGCCGAAGCCATCTCACGGAATGGAGTACCGATAACGCGTAAATTCAAAGTACGCGCGAAGAACGATCAACACCTACGTCACACACGAGAGTATTAGATCATCCCTATGCGATGACGATGAGCGGCCCTACGGGGTGTGGAAAGACGTCCTAAGTGATGAAGTTATCCGTTATACATGCGTTGTACGGTGTTATACCCAGTGGCAGTCCGCCTACGAAACTACGCGATTACAGGAATTCCTCACGACATAGACGAACCGTATTACCTCGATTCCGAGCAGACCAACGTGGTAGTGCTCCATGATCTGATGAGTGCGGCCAAGGACAATTCGAAAATCGCCGATCTATTCACCAAAGGTTCATTATCGCAATCTGTCCGTCATCTATTTGACTCAGAATCTCTTTCCTCAAGGGAAGGCGCCCAGAGATATTGCCTTGAACTGCCAATACTCTGTGTTGTTCTCCAATCCCATCGACAGAGCACAAATCCGTGTGCTTGGTAGTCGAATTTATCCTCAGAACATCGACCATTTCATGCAGGCGGCTACCCGTCTAGGATATGCAAGATAAAACCACGTTAGAAAAAATCTTCAATTCTACCTAAAGAGTTAATAAAAACCTTCTTTTATTTTAAAGAATAAAACGGTGCAATCTGTGGTTGAAATATAACTTCGACTTTATCGAGGTACAAAAAAAACGCACTGAGTCACCCGCGGACTTGCAACAATTTGCAACAAAGTATACTTTAGCAGGAGTCCACATGATAAAACAACGTGGCCTGAACAGCTGATTTAGTCAATGACCCGTATGTCTGCCGTCACACTGCTGACCGTTGAGACAGAGCTAGCGGTGTGGCGCTTTACCGATGGAAATATCTGTAAATTCCGAAAAAGTATATATGGAGTGAGACCGCATGAAAAAGCCTGGGACTTCAGCTTCACGGAGATACCAATATTTTAGGATAAGAACGCATCGTGATCAAGGATTGATGTCACCTAGAAAAACACTACGCGCAAAACTGGTGGCCATAGGAAATTTCCCTGGCATGATGTTTACGGAAACTGACTAAACTTTTATCAGGTAAGCCCAAGTTTCCCTACTATATACTAATGTGCGCTTTCAATGAAAATATATCTTGAAATAGTCCCGAAGCTTCAATGTTGTATACTTGAAACACATGCAGACGGACCATTCAAGTTTCATACTCGTGAGGGCTATATATTATTTAGCTATAGCTCCGCATGAAATATAAAAGAAAAATTCATACTATCACATTCACACGTTTACCACACGAATAGCAACAGGTCTCAATGTATCTACTCGACGGCAGTTGACAGGATTTTTACACACACAACAAGCGTTCGTTCGTATATCACTTTAATTCATACACAGCCCAAAAGATTGTCATTTGAAGATAATTTTCTTGCCGGAATTTTCTATCGGGAATTGATGTAATATATTATTCTTCTGTAATAAATCTCCGACATAGCTGTAAATAGATAACGTGGTGTCAAATTAGAGAAAACAGTTCAACACACCTCAAAAATGAAACCTGGTATACCCTTCAGCTTGAGGGGTAGCGAGTTCGATTCTCGCATTCATTTATTGTGTGTGTTGGACATGTTGTCTAGGTTAGATTGAATGTTTATGAGCCCTAAAAATGGCAACATTGTCGTCAAAACATTACAATCGACAACTAAGCAAAACAACTGGGCGACATTTTCATAATGTCATGCCGTGATAGTCCAACAATAGTTAATACAGTGTGTTCAACACTCCTGAAATGGTACCGAAATGATAGCGAGTGACTGTTCTCTACCAAAGCTATATTCGCGTTCACATGTATATATAGATAACATTTCATTTTTTTTTTGCATTTCGGGATTTCATTGTATTTACTCTTGTACTCTGCCATATCTGGTGTTCGTACAATAAAATCTTGAATCATAAACTACAAAATTTTCGAGATGTCTTCTCACTTTTTATGAAAGCACAAAATTTGTTGGGTACTTAGTCTAAAAAATTTCACCTACGCTAATATATTTACAATTTCGATATCGTAAACTATCCCTTTCTGGAGAGTAATATTCCAGTGGGACCTGCATATGGCGTATATTTGCTAGATCCTGTGTTAAATGTGACGATTTTAATCAAAGTCACAAAACATTGTTGGAGAAACTTATAAAACAGGGGTACACCACCAAGCGCCTCCACTCAAAGTTTCTCAAATTTGGCGATACATATCGCATGTTGATAGCAAAATACGAGCGTAGCGTGCAAGACCTATGGCGTTACGTTTCGTAACTTGTGTCTAATTCCGCTTAACCCGGGGCTAGGGGCCGTATGAGCCCATGTACTTCAAGATCCTCATGGTACTCATATGAACAGACACAATCAAAGCGTGACTGAGATACATCATTCTTTAGATGACGATTTTACAACGAATATTATGGATTAAGAATACTGATCAGCGATACGGATTTGATATTTTTTGAACATCATGATGTCTTGCCGGCATCATTGAAAACTGTTGACCGCTTCTCTCTTGTAGGAAACAAGCCTATGTTTAGGATTGTCTTTTTGAATTTGGTGCTAATACTGTTATATGGAATATTGAATAGGCCTATGGATTATGGACGCGGATAATGAATGACGGACCAGACGCTTGTAATTCTAGTTTTTTTTGTAGAATATAGATTCGCGTTAATTTCTACTTTAAGAAAATTGTTTCATCTCGATAATGGGGAGGCCTAATCGTTGGCTGGCTGCCAACATCCGGGTTCTGTTGGCACAGCGCCAAGTCTTTCCGCTATAAAACCTCAACTTGTCGGACCAATATTGCTCGAGGGGTTTTTTTCCTAACATTTTTTTTCTCAAAAGCACTTTTCATTGCTGCCAACTCTGACGAAAGAGAACTTCTAACAACGCACAAATCAATTCTATACTCGGTAATATCGATCTGATAATTTCTGCAGGAATTTACTTTCACGCCGGGCGATTATAAATATTTAATTGATTTGCGGTAGCGTGGTAGAAGAGCAACAAAGTATACAATGCAGGTTATTTTTAGCGATTGCAACAATTTTGTTAAAATGTTGCGACATCGCAACATTTGGCCTAGCGATTCGGCTATATCAAAAACATAAACAAACAGAGTCTCACGCGGTAATATTTCTCTCTGAGTATCTATAATAGTTCAGATTTGTAAATATTTATCGAACAAGCGTTTTTGGGAATATCCTTTCTGCTTATCTGCACTACGTTGTACAAGAAAAGCGTCCATATAGGGGCGTAGAGTTGTAGTTGGGCAATTTGGATAGTCCAAAAAGAGAGCAACAACAACAACCAACCAACGTGACCTGCGCACCAACCAACGTGACCTGCGCACTTCCGGTGATACCACGCAGGCGTGCGGCCGGATAACCCGCGCCCGTGTGCGGCCGGATAACCCGATAACCCGCTCCAAGGTCACGCCCGATGGATTCACACCGGAAGTGACGTCACACATGACGTCATCCGGATGTTGGAAAGATCCCCGATGTTGAAGATCAGTACATGTACATCCCGCATTTTTTCCTCGTGGGACTACTTTCTGTCCGCGGAGGCAGACCGCATCACCACCAGACCGCATCACCGCGGCAGAATACAAGGTCAAAGAATTATAGTGGTCAAACCTTGGCACCCATCCAATGCTGATGCAATCCATAACGACAACGCCACCAAGAGTTATCTCCCTGAAAAATACACGTAGACCCTACTACTGACAAAGGAATACACGGATGTTGCTTTATTAATGTACAGTGAAGAATATTAAGTAGAACGCAAGTGATCTCCCATATGAAATTCACAAAGGAAATTGTTGTAAAAGTAGGTATATTGCATGACTTTAACATATAAATCATGACGTTTTGACAGCGAGAAGCAGAAAAACATAGACAACACACAAACAGTATGGAGAACCATCAACGGAATTCTGAACTGGGTTACGATTGTTGGATAAGCCATCGTATTCAATGCAGTGAAGTGCAGATGGGAGCGGTGACAGACATCCGCGCATCTCGCTCCGCTGACCTCGGCTCCTCCCATTTTATTCCCCCAGCTCCTATCTTCCCCAAGCGAATACAAGTTCTCATCCTCACTTCTCGCATCAGCCCGTCTTCCACCATTGCCTGCAGCCATCCCCGCCCCCATCCATTGAAACCTGCACGCATGGACAGAAGAAGTTGTGGTTGGATGGACGGAAAACCCGTTTAATAGTAGAGATGACAGTTACCTTTTCGACCCGTAGAGCTAACGTTACCAGCATCCATGATGTGGATATTGTCTCGTAGTATATGTGTACCAAGCAGGTGACTCCAAGCCACAGGCAATAGTGTCAACGGACGCTATCTGCGACAGACAGGCATACGGACATCTGTGACAGACATACATACGAATATTTTCGGCGAAGCTGCTCTTCCAGTGCCGTTATATTGTTCAAACAGTCCATATTCTCTCCAATGGCACTGTTTTCCAAATATCACCCAGTCACTAAATGAATTGAAACGATATCAACACTGATAATACGTAAATAGAAGCCCCATATACGATCCTCGATACGAACTATTTGTACCATTTGCACCAGCGAACTATTTGCTTTACGCTCAGACGGATTGGAGACAATACAACGTTTGCGAAACCACGGATCGATCGGTGTGAATGTGCAACGGAAAATTACAATTCCACACCAGCTTATACATTATTTGACATTCGTATGATAGTTTCGTCGCGGTGGATGGCCAAGATTACTATGTACGAGCACTTACGATGGAGGAAACCCTATTATCATCTGATCTGATTATCATCATTTCTACTGACCGATTATCATCATCGAGTCGCAACCGAACCAGTCAAGCATATTTCAAATGCCGTTATGAAACATTAGACAGGCTGGTTCTAATTGAAATTCTATTATCGTCGGAAGCATTATTCTTAGATATTTGTAGATGGGTAACATACTAAGACACATACGCGCCATCCTTTCCAACTAAATTTGTTTATGCATTTTGGCGATAAACTCGTCCATGTTAAATTTCTAAGATTTATGTGGTCAGGTTTGACCGCGCAACCTAACCGACCTATACGTGTATATACACTTTGCCGGTGTCTCAAAATTCGAATCATTGAATTGGAGCTATGTGTCTAGCAAGTAATGCTGGATCTGTTTCCGGTTCCTATGTCTTGGGATCAACCTATACCAATATGGTCAGATAGAGATTTCCCAATGTTTGAGAAAGAGCTAAATCGATAAACACACAAAGGTGGACTCCATTATATAAAAGTACCAAATGAAAGGAGGGGAGATTGTTTATCGCTATCTCCGCCACAAACTTCACATTCATTGGCTGAGTGCCACATCACATCAGATTGGGGCAAACGGGTTTGAAATATTCACAAACTGGATAGAAATATATTTGTGATCGGTTGCCGTTGACACCGCGCCCACTATGTGCGTCGATGTGATAACAAAAATTATGATATAAAGATTGTGATATAAAGATTATAACGTAAAATAGTATCTCATTCAGACATACTTGGATTTGTGTCCAAAATATAAGAACATGCAGAAACAAGGAACAAATTGAGCTGGAGAATTCTAGAATGGGATAACCTAGTAATCCAACCATTCAACATCAATTGCGGTATGTGGGACATCACTGTACAAAAAGAATCATGATATCCTGCAAAAAATTTGCTATTCAAACTTCCGTGTATGTGACGATGATGACAGCTCGTTCAACCTATCGACTCTCAAGTTCAATATCGCTGCTCTAGTCTCTGACGATTTGTCGTTATATTCAGTATTTGATATATCTGTGGTGTGGTTGATTAACGGTGGGTTTACAAATATATTACCGTTAAGAGTACTTTGCCATGTGACTGTATCGCTATGTGTACTTGATAGCCTAAAAATGGGGTTCTCCCATCTAAAACTGCATGTTACCATTACTTCTTGTTATTGATAGAGTAGCTGTCTCGACAGCTCTACTCCAGAGACGTCTATCTCAACACTATATTCACTATATATGTGAGCTTGTAGACATGACATAGATCCTATTTTGAGAATATCGCGTTACTGTGAAGCATGATGGAGTGTAATGTCGATATATAATTGAATGAGATTGACGGGATATCTTTAGAATGAGCGGTGGAACTGGTGAGTTAAATAACACGAATCGATATATATTGGCACATCTAATGACTGCCATTTGTAAGCATGCCATCCCAAGTGCTTCAGACATTAAAGTCAATTACTCCGGTCATCCGTCAGTTCAACCAATGTAGCGATGACAGCTTTTCATGAGTTTTAAGTAGCAGTTTTGAAACGATACACGTTGAAGAAAGTTTCGGTCCCCAAGACGACGTAGGGCTTGTGCGCCATCTTAGATATTATAACGCAAGGTCGTCTATATAACCCATCCTGATATTCGCCAACGTAGAAGGGCAGGACCCTTCCAGAATGTATAGATTCCAGTCCGACTCCGAGATTTCTCGAAGACGTGAAATGGATGACGACAATAACGGATTTCTAATGATATATAATTTTTACTATATGCATTTTGAAGCAGCACAACATTTCACATTATTTGTGCAGTATTCCGGTGGCCTCTATCGGTGGCAGTAGGACAGTAAGATTGAATAAACTCTAATTTGAAATTTCCAAACATTCTCTTTTATACTATCCTTAATGAATGAGTACGTGCCAGACCCATCAAATTCGCAGTACGGTTGTGACATCTCGCTCGGCTATCTGTCTCATTTTCTAAACATACACATCATACTTGGGATTCACAAAGTACAAATTTAGTGCAGTTATACAACCATCCAATACTAACCATAAGTTATATATCTGTTTCTCACAAACAGTTGTGTACGTAGATGTTTTACTATACCTGACCTAAAAGGTCATGAAATGGAATCTCGGAAATAACTTAATCAAAACAAGCGGTACTGGGAATTAAACACCGTGACATTTAAAATACGACTTCTAGTTTGCTTGCACAAATTGCTGGAACAAGTATGGTGGCTAAGAAGTCTACCTTTACGTATGGAAAGCACAACAGTATGGAAAGCACAACAGTTTACCATGACATGTATATGAAGGGCAAGACAAAAATGGCCAAAACAAATAACATTCAACTGTATAAAAATTTCAAGGCTTAAACCTACATGTAAGCTAATGTCAAACAAATGAGCAAACAGGAGCACATTTATTTCGAAACAGAATTAACATTCCGGCTCATTGCAAGAAAAACTGTGATGTCAGTAGAAAGGAATCGCATGCTGAAACTCACTCAGTTATGACAAAAAAATTCTGCACAAAATGGCAACGCACATTGTCCAATTAACACCACTGCATGGTATCTCAATTTTGTTGCAACAAAAATATTCAAAGACAGACACAATTATCCTGTAGTTATGTCTCTAACATTTTCCATGGTTATCACCAAGTATTAGACTTCTGTAGCATGATCAATGCTAAGTCATACCTCATCCTGAAGGCTAAACCTTATGTTACTCTTTATGAAATCTAGAAGTTGACATGGACACAATAAATACTGCACTTGAAGAAGTTGTCAATACGTGTTAATCGAAACCGATTCACCATCTAACGTCATAGATGAAATCAAAGAATACTAATAAAAATCAGAATGATACCACAAATAATAATAAAAAAATAATCAGGCTCATATGGCCTACCCAAGCATTATATGCTACAATAACCAGTACGTGCTTGTACTCATTGTATCAAGGACCGATCACTTTTGTCGCTATAACCTTGGTTTCATTTAGCTCAAATTCATTTAGTTCAATTACCAGCTACACTAGCTATTATGGACTATTATGGAAACCGATGGCGACAAAAGTCCTAATAAAATATCATAAATCACTGTGGAACCACATCACAATGTTCTCATCCAAAGTTCAAAGGCTAAATTTACCAATCTCTAAATCACTAAAGGATCACTATGTCTGAGGATTCAGTCCGAAATGTTCCAAGAAAGTTATGAGAATACGACGTTTCAGAGTTCGTTAGGGCATGACCCATTTCTGTAAACTGCAAACCGTTCATCAAACGCATCATTGCCAATCCATGGAAAAATCACAACGTCGGACAGAAAGTTCGAGGAAGTCCAGGCAGGGTATATATCACAGTTATGTTCAATCACTAGCCATATGGCTCTGTAAAGCGAAACGAAGCAAACTGTACCTGTAGATACTGTATTCACGGAATGGACTCGTTCCGGAGGTTTCTGGCACAAGCTGCCACGTCACCAAGGATGCTGGGAACATGTCGCCGTTATATGAAGGAACGGTGTTTGGGTCGATCATATCTCAGAGGCGTAGATATACTTAGCTCACTGTCCCTTCCAGAATGTGAGGTTAAACAATTTAATTGTTGTGGTCTCATGGAATTTTTGATAACTGTTCAAGTCTCAAAACACACACAATTGAGATGACAATTTGACATATCTGAATAGTTTCTGTGCAGTCGTGGACATCAATTTGGCATTCCGTCTTGTCAGAATTACAAGGCAGTTCAAGGAGAACATACACGAAGAAGAATTGGATAGGATTGCCAAATCCATCAACGTCAAGGCACGGGAACCGAACGTTTTCACTGATCACCAGGTGACCACTTCATTGAATGCAGTAATAGAAGGGAGTCCGATGCAAGAAGATGCAGAACCGCTCCACCGGTGCGACGCTCAGACGAAAAACGTTAAGAAACTTTGCAAGAGCTCAGACGATCATCGCTGCGTTCGTGCCCGTCCACACGAGCTGACGTTGAAGAACTGGCGTTGACGTCACCGTAACACCAGAGTAGATAGAAGGAGACGATCCAGATTATTACTTTAAAAAATACAAGATAACGAAGGACCATGGGCTCACGGCACCGACGGCAGAGGAAGGAAGAAGGGCGAGGGGGGGTCCAGCACCGGAGGGCAACGTGACCGATCGTCACCGTCAACAGTTCTGTTCCAGACAGTAATCAGCAGATCGTGGACAGGTCCTCGAGAATGGATGCGAGGCTACGACCACCGGTACAGCGCCAAAGAAGCTGGAAAACGTAGATGTGGAAATTCTCAGATGCTTTTGTTCACTAATGTTCTCGTTGTATCCGGAAATTTTTTTCCTACAATTAAAATTGTTCAAAGCTCGCCAAAGCAGACAGTTTCGATCCCCAAGACGACGTAGAGCTTGTGCGCGATCTTAGATATTATAACGCAAGTTCGTCTGTTGACGCGGGTGATGGTGTCTACATAACCCTTCCAGATATTCGCCAATGGAGAAGGACATTACCCTTCCAGAATGTATAGATTCCAGTCCTGCTCCGAGATTCATTTTCTAAACATGCAGATCAGACTTGGGATTCACAAAGTACAAATTTTGTGCAGTTATCCAACCATCCAATACTAACCATTTGCAGTCTGAAGTTACATAACTGCTTCTCACAAATAGTTGTGTACGTAGGTGTTTTACGATACCTGACCTAAAAGGTCATGAAATGGAATCTCGGAAATAGCTTAATAAAAACAAGCGGTACTGGAAATTAAAACACTGTGACATTTAAAATGGTGGCTAAGAAGTCTACATTTACGTAAAAGTATGGTGGCTAAGAAATCAATATTTCACAACGTGAAGTAAGACATATCGAAACATGAAGACTATTACTATTTTTCTTTTATTAGAATGCTTCCTCAGACGATCATCTTCTGACATGGTGCCAAGATTGGGAATGCCTGGTAACAGTGAAAACTGAATATCAGTACCAACTGGTGCATATTATGCATTTTGGTATTACAAATGATTGGGGTGGTGTTACTAAAATACACACATTTTCTTACATTCGATTACCCTAATCCAAGGGTATAGTTTTAATCAAGAAAGATTTCTTAATGAGATAGTGTCATAATAAATCCCTCTCGCACAATCATGTGAACTCAGTTAGGGGTCATCTCCAAATGAAGAAAGTACGGTACTATACCGGATAGAGTTTACCGTAACAGAAAGACGTGTGAAGTCAAGGATTAACAATCAAATATTTATTTACAATACTAAAATCATATACAATTTAAGTAAGTTAATACCACAAATAAATGTGAAATATAGTCTTACTGTTCAATGCTATACCGGTGTATACTTTACAGTCTTGTTCACGCGCACAAATCACTCTTCTGAGTAATGGTAATCCAACAAAGCCAGTTTGAATTCCCTGCTGAATGACTGACTGATGCGCTATTTATACTCTATGAGGCATTCAAGATCATTCTGCCAATCAAGAAGCTTCTAGAATACACCTAGATACAATTTACAATAGTCTTCCAGAAAGCCCTAAGTGGTTGACCCACATAATAGAGCGTAAACAAGCTTGCGTCAGCCTTAGATTTCAGAAACATCCACAATGTCTAATGATAGACTACAATACCAGGACACTCCTCCTCTTAAAAAAAAGAAAGTTTCAAACTTGGAACTTTCTTGACAATTCAAAACATTATTGCAAAAAAATCTATATTACAACGGTAAAAATGTTGACAAACATTTGTACATTATATGCGAGACAAACAATCAGCATTCAAATTGTGGTCAACCACTTAGAGCTTTCTGGAAGATTATTGTAAATTGTATCTAGGTCAGATGATGAGGTAATGCTGTGTATTCTAGAAACTTCTTGATTAGCAGAATGATCTGGATTGCTTCATAGAGTATAAATAGCGCATCACTCAGTCATTCAGCAGGGAATTCAAACTGGCTTTTTCAATATTGTATTCTTGTAACATCTCAACAATCTTTGATTTTTTTTGTACCGGAACAGACCCTCCGAAACGACGAATGCACGATCCGTCAGTCGAGCTTGCCAAAATCTTCCAAGAAGATCAAACTTTGAAACAAACTTGGCACTTCCCACTTTATCAACGCAATCAACAAATGCGTGGAATAGGGAATGTGTCTGTTTTGGTCCATGTGTTCACCTTTCTGTAGTCAGTACACATCCTGTAACTGCCATCTGGCTTTGGAACGAGAATACAAGGTGAACTCCAGTTAATATTACTTGGTTTGGTGAAGTCATTGTCTTTTTAGATAGTTTTGTTTAATGGGATTCAAACGATATGGATGCTGTTTCACTGAATTAGAATCTCCGACATTAACGTCATGTGAAATTGTATCAGGCCGAGTAGGGATATCGGGAAACAAATGCTCATATTGACACAGCTTGGAATCCAAATTAAGTAGAATGTCAGAGTTC
Source organism: Hanleya hanleyi (assembly GCA_036873755.1). Classification (NCBI taxonomy): domain Eukaryota; kingdom Metazoa; phylum Mollusca; class Polyplacophora; order Lepidopleurida; family Hanleyidae; genus Hanleya; species Hanleya hanleyi. The sequence goes on along the minus strand of JAVTVY010047453.1, from coordinate 8,368 downwards.
TGTAATTTCGCCGCTGTCATGGGCACTTCTCGACTTTTATTATTATCAGGGTCAGAACTAACTACACTTAGAGTGTACAGTACTTTTGGTGCTATCTCTGTCTATGTATAACTTTAACATATTTACATGACATAATTGTTTGTGTTTACGCCTGTCGGGAGTCTGAATTACATAATTAAGGTCACTTAATTTCTTACTTAACCCTGGCGGCCATGTGGTATCCGCGAAAGTCGTATCACATTTTCCTTGCCTAAAATGCCTTGAAAGTATTTTATTTATGCAAAACTAATTATTCTATATTTTATTGGATTTTATTTGAGAGAAAAATCGGAAAAATGAAAATTTCGAAAAATCGACCCCAAAAAAATCCATCTTGGATTTTTTTTACATTTTTACAGGGTTTTTTCTTAGTCTTAGAGAAAATATATAGGGGGCACTTTCCGCGCCCCCCCACAGGCTGCGATACACCTCAAATAGCCCAGGCCAGATAGGGTTAAAGGATTTTTATCAATATTCTTTTTTCTTTGGAATATGTGTCAGAAGAGGTAGTACTTGTCTCCTGAGGGCGTGTTAATGAGCTTAGGCGTCACGTGACCTCGTGACGTCAGATTAGCGACCGGCTCCTGCGAGCAGCTGTCTGAGGTATATATTAAGCTGTGGATTTGTGATTACTCCATCGCGTATATCGCTGTATAATTAATCGAAAACTATTCGAAACCATGGATATACAGAGGACATAAATGTACATCTTGACGTTCTGTCGTATCAGTTTGAACCCGTACCAAACTACCGAATCTGAAGCAGATGAACTGTCCCACACGGAACAAGGTCGACTTGTAAACACAAACGGGTATGTTATTTATTATCTGTGCCAGACGTCATATATAGACCCCCTATGCATAGAATGAATAAATATTTAGACAATGATCGAAATAATTTGTTAGTCCAGGCCTACGTGGTGAAATTTCAACGCTGAGACGTACGCCAATCTACCAAAAAGATTTAGCTCATTTTTTTTCACTTCTGGCAAATCTGGCAATTCAATAAATTATTTCCAGTAGGAATATGCCGTGCAGCTAGCGTAATTGATAGGAAAGAACAAATTGCGACTTTCTAGTTGTCCTGCTCCCGACTTTTCACAGATACAATGTGGGGGGGGGCAATTTCTCGCACAACGGGTGTTGGTGACGCAAACAGTCTGGTAAATTCATGTCACGAGAGTGATATTTAGCTCACGTAAACGGTCATATTTTATATTTTATACCACTCGCCTGATTTCATATACCCTCTCCTAAATATTGGGGATGAATATTCAGATTTTCAGATTCAGATTTCTTTATTTTGTACATATACGCCCACGTGGGGCCGGGTACAACAACCTAAATACATCCGAATAGATTAATAAGGCTATAGAGTTATATTACAAAGACTGCTCAAGAGACAGGAATCTTGTTTGAGTGTAATACACGAGCAGAATATATACTGCTTATTTAGTTATTGATGTCATTGACTTGAGAACGATACCTGTATGAAAACGTCGTCTCGAATAAACTAGAAGTTGTTATCCATAAGCAATTTGTTATTTATCTACTTCCCAACTTCTAAATGCCAGTAAAAGAAATCTCCCTCAGTATGTAATCCATACTAAATTGCTACCTGTCATTAGCGAGGTATCGCGTCTGTGACGTCAGAGATTGGCTTAAATATGCCCACAAGCAAAAACTTTTAATAAAAATTCTCTTCTGACACATATTTCAGAGAAAAAAATATTGATGAAAATCCTTTAAGTGGATTACCAGGAATAGGAATAGAATTCTCACCAGGTTTGAAACTTCGTTTAAGAGCATGTTTATCATAGGTTATTTCCATTCATTTTTGTGCTGACTTTAAATTTGACATGGCTAAATCACATGCGAAAGTCCGACATATATTGTAAGAGACTACATGAGTCAAGAGCACTGTCTAGGAACTTTTCCCTTAGCAGTTTAAGTTGTCCTCTAACTGTATGACCAAAGACTAATTCAAATGGACTAAAGACTCTTGAACAGACTCTGTAACAGCAAACAATAACAAATGTATGCCTTCTTCCCAGTCTTTCTCAGTGTCAAAACAATAAGTCCTAATCATGTTCTTCGATGTCTGGTGGAATCTTTCTAATGCGCCTTGGATTTCTGCATGGTATGCAAATGATTTGTACTGCTTTATTCCCAATTCGTGCATGACTTGTTGAAAAATTTCTGACATGAAATTAGATCCCTGAATAGACTGAACGGACTGGGGTAGCCCGACAAGTGTGAAAAATTTAACTAAGGCCTTAAATAGTTTTTGCCTTAATATTTCGTAAAGCAAGGGCCTCAGGGAACCTGGTTGAAGCACACATGACTGTTAACAAATATTGATTGCATGACTTTGTTTTTGGTAATGGACCAACACAGTCTATAATCACCCTACTAAATGGTTCCTCAAATGCAGTGATTGGTTGTAGAGGGGCCTTTGGCATGGTTTGGTTTGGTTTTCCTACCATTTGACATGTGTGGCATGACCTACAAAACTCGGTAACATCTTTCTTTAAATTTGGCCAAAAGAATTGATTTAGAATTTTGTAATAAATGGCTTGAAAGAGGTGTTTCATGGGCTAGTCTGAGGATATCTGAACGATATGAATTTGGTAGTACAATCTGATACTTAACTGCCCACTCATCATCACGTGACACATCTGGCGGTCGCCATTTATTGTCACAAAAGTAACACACAGGCTCTTGAGTTACATCACACTCATCTACTGCGCTGTCAAACAACTTGGAAATGTCCTTGTCACTATGCTGTTCATTAACCAGCTGTGATTTTGAAATTTTGTCATTAGAACATTCCAATTTGCTATCAAAATGTGGCTTATCAGCCTCGTCATTTAAACACACGAAAGTGTCGGCCAAACAAACGTCATGGATGACGTCATCTTTAAGAGACTTTTCAGACTCCTCAGCCAATTTACTCATGGCACTAGTAACTGCACAAGCAGGATACAAACTTTGAATTTCGTCTTCAACTGGATCATGGATCTGATCCAAACAAGGCTTGTCAGTCAGTTACAATCGGGTTAACCCCGACCTTATGTCCCGCAAGATCATTGCCAAAGAAGTAATTGAACACCCTCAAATGGCAAACTACCTTTAATACTAACCGTAACAGGGCCAGAGATCATGTCGGAAGACAGATAAACGTTATGGAGCAGAACGGGTGTATAATGTACAGAATCTACCCCTTTAATCAGGACATTACTGCCTGCAGATGAAGAGTCAGAAAACGGCAAAGTATCTGCCAACAAAAGAAACTGGGACGCGCCCGTGTCTCGCAACATCTTTACAGCAGTAGGATTAGACAAATCAATTGAAAGCGACGCAAAGCCATTGTGGATAAATGGTTCCAAAATCTCCATAACAGGATTTGAAAAACTGTCAACCTTATCCTTGATAGAACTAATAGGAGCAGTGTCTCTGGCCATCTTAACGTCATATACACTATGAACGTCACTAACTTGCGTAGGTATAGTTCTTGAAGTGAGGAAACCACTGGGCTTTGTTTTCTTTTCAATTTAAACCAATTAGCCACTAAATGGCCTTCCCTCTTACAATAATTGCAAACTGGAAATTTATTTTGAGTGTTAAAAGTGGGTGAATGAGACTTTGTGTTTGACCTTTGACTTTTGTAACTGGATTTGTAACCTGAGAGATAAGACTGGAATAAACTTGACTTAAAGCATGGACAAATGAAAATTTGTGTGTCAGAGTGTATTCGTCAGCAAAACCTGCTGCCTGATCTAAAGTGTTGGCATTCTTTTTATCAAGAAATGTTCAAATATCATTATGGATACACGTTTTAAATTCCTCTACCAGCATAAGCTGTCTAAGTCTTTCAAAATTGTTGCCAATTCTGATCGAGGCGAACCACCTCTCTAGGCTCTACCGTCAATTGAGTGTAAATGTTCGTTGCCTTTAGGATCAAAACAATTTGAAGAAGTAAACGCCAATTTTCTTTTGCTATCATAACTAATACGTGACCGTTGCTATAGCGTTAACTCAGGCGTGACCGCTGCTATGGCGATACCTCATGCGTGACCGATGGTATGGCATAACTCATGCGTGACCGTTGCTTTGGCGATAACTCATGCGTCATCGCTGCTTTGGCGATAACTCATGCGTGACCGTTGCCGTTGCTATGGCGATAACTTATGCGTGAACGGTGATGGCAATAACTCATGCGTGACCGTTGCTGACGATAACTCATGCGTGACCGTTGCTATGGCGATAACTCATGCGTCATCGTTGCTTTGGCGATAACTCATGCGTGACGTTGCCGTTGCTATGGCGATAATTTATGCCTGACCGGTGATGGCGATAACTCATGCGTGAACGTTGCTACGGGATAACTCATGCGTGACGATGCCATTGCGATAACTCATTCGTGACCGTTACATGGCGATAATTCATACGTGACCGTTGCTATGGCGATAGCTCATGCGTGAACGTTGCTATGGCGATAACTCAAGCGTGACGTTGCTATGGCGATAACTCATGCTTGACCGTTGCTATGGCGAAAACTCAGGCGTGACGCTGTTATGCCGATAACCCATGCGTGAACGTTGTTTTTTTTTTTTATAATTTATAGATTTTATTCACTCCATTGACGTGAATCGGACATACATAATGAAAAAGAAAAGCGAACAGCAAAAAGTACACACAGATTATACATAACATTATCTCTCATGTTACTTAAATAATTTGTGGAAGCTGGACCACCGGGCATTAAATTTATCCCACGTGCAGTTTGTGCCAGCAATAAATCTTTCAATAGAATAGTGAAAGTCCAATTCCCGTTTAACAGATTGTATATATAATAGTTGTCCCTTTGTCCTTTGTCTGTAGATATAGTATTTTACCATGATCAGCACTGCATTAATAATTTTTGTTTGCGGTGTGTGTGTGTATCCAAACATAACTTTTTCTAGTGTTAAATCCAATCCAAAAACCCACGTTTGAAAGCTAGTCCATATTGTTGACGTATGCTTGCATGACCATAGTAAATGTACTATAGACTCTGGACACTCTCTACAAAAGGTACATAAATTATCAGTAATATAGGAAATAGTGCATAAGAAACAGTTTGTTGTCAACGTTCGAGTTAGAATACTATATTGAAACCACTTTAATTTCGTTTCAATCCCAATCTTGAAAGGAATGATATGAACATTTTTCCACCATGAAATATCAAATGATTTCTGAAGTTCCTTTTCCCACTTTTCAGCTGCTTTCGTTTTAGTAATAATACATCTATTTAAAATGTCATAGAACTGTTTCCCACCCTTTTCTCCTTTGAAAATTGGTTCAAGTGTCTTGGGAATCATTGGATGCAGTACAGTATTCTGCCTCGATGTAAGACTAAGAATACTCTGATATTGTTTCGCTGCATTGACAACACTCCGATATGTCAAAAAATTGTTAGTACATTTGTAAATATTTGAAAATTCTTCGTAACTGTAGAAGTTTCCGTTCGTGTCCATCAAATCAGTGATATATTTTACTCCGGCTTTAAACCAATCATTGTAAAAAATAATTTTTCCGCCGATTTGTATATTGTCATTGTACCAAATACATTCTCGCCTAAAATCATAATCAGTTTTACATATGTTATTCCTTTGTAGATCTGCCCAAGAAGACAAACGTCTTTCCAGAATTGATTTTTCATTTTATAAGTAATTTTCTTCAATGTTGTTGATCCTAACTCCAAAATATCTAGACTATATTTGGGTAAGATTTCATTTGCCAAGTCATACCAGTTGCAGCTTTGCTTGCCACGGGCAAAACGACGTAACCAAGTTATCTTTAAGGACTTAATAAAATTGGCGACATTGGGCACTTTAAGACCACCACACTCGTAATCAGCCATTAGTTGTTGTCTGCTTACCCTGTCCGGTTTATAGTTCCATAGAAAATTGAAACACCTGCCCTGTAAATCGTTGATAAAAATGACAGGTGGATTAGGTAAAGAAGTAAATAAGTGATTTAACTTCGGCAGAATCAGGGACTTGAGAACGGTAAGTCTTCCTAGTAAAGATATTGCTTTACCTGACCATCGTTTGAATAAAATGTCTATTTCTTCTAATTTGTTTCTGTAATTATCATTTATAATATTTTCCAAATTGACGTTAAATACTATTCCAAGAGAAGTGAATTTTGACGTATTCCACCTCAAATTAAGGTGACCACAAAAGGTCTTAGACGAAAATTTTTCCGAACCTATCCAGATAACGGACGTTTTATCTATATTTATTTTAAGGCCTGAAATTTTGTTGAATTCTGCTAATACGTTAAATGTGGCATGCAGAGATCTTTCTGTTCCATCCAAAATTATTATTGTATCGTCTGCATATTGACTTATGATATATTCCTTCTTTGAAATGGTAATACCTTTTATTTTACGTTCCTTTTTAATCATCCTACCTAGAATTTCTGCACACATCAAAAATTTATACGGCGATAGTGGATCACCCTGGCGACAGCCTCTTCCCAAACCGAAGAAAGAAGAGGGGGCCCCGTTAACCATAACGCATGAATTTGCACCAGAATAAAATATTTTAATCCATCTCCTTATGTTTTCTCCAAAGTTGAAAAAAGATAACGTTTTTTCTATAAAACCCCAATCAACAGAATCAAACGCTTTCTCGAAGTCTATGAGAAGCAACATACCTGGGATATGGTGCAGATCAGTGTGTTCCATGATATCGTATATTAGTCGCGTATTATCGCCAATAAATCTACCAGACATAAATCCATTTTGTGAACTGCTAATAATAGAAGGAAGTATTGTTTTAATTCTATTTGCAATCGCTGCTGATGCGAGTTTATAGGTCACATTTAACAAGGAAATTGGCCTCCAATTTTTTAATTCGTCTTTGGATTTTCCAGTCTTGGGAATACACGTTATCACTCCCTGCTTCTGTGTTATTGAAAGATTATTATTTGCATAGGCGTAATCCAATGATCGTTTGATGTATACACCCAGGTCTCGCCAAAAGAATTTAACGAACTCCGCTGTGTAGCCATCTGAACCTGGACTTCGGTTGTTTTTCATCTTCTTTAGAGCTGTTAATAATTCAGTTTCCGTTAAATTCCCTTCTATGTTAGCTGACTGAGCATCTGAAATTTTTGGAATATCTGTGTTTAGAAATAAAGTTTCAAGATTTGTTTGCTCTACATTGCAGTTGCAATACAATTTTTCATAAAAAGTTTTCGTTTCTTTTAGCAAATCCTTTTGGTCCGTTATCAATTCATCTTTCACCTTTTAATGCTTTCATAGATTTATTGACATAATTTCTATTTTCTAAACTCAAAAAATAACTAGAAGGCTTCTCCTCATACTCTACCAAGCTAGCTCTCGATCTTATCAACACTCCTTCCATTTTTACAGACCTTAATTGTTGTAGTTCGTCCTTCAATTGGTTTAAATTTGTTTGAAGATTTGCGTGTTCTTCTTCATTATCAGACGAGTCCAATGTAAATTCAACTTGTGATATCTTCTTTATGAGTTCTTTTTCCTTTTTTATACTTTCTCTTTTTTTCCATGTAGCGTATGATATGGTTTTACCTCTAATGTTCATCAATAGAGTTTCTAAGAAGAGTTGATCGTTTATTTCGAAATTTCTTCTATCGACCTCCTCGACTGTCGAACTATGGAGAACTGGAATTCCATATTGTTTTCTAGTTTCGATAATTACGTCTTTTACTATCGTTACGTAATCTGGATCTTTTAAAAGAGAGTTATTGAATTTCCAAAAACCTTTCCCATGCTGTTTGTTTTCAAACTTCATTTGTAGTAAAATTGTCGAATGATCTGTACGATAGCCAATGTCAATAGATGTCTTTTCAACATAAAAAGCCAAGTTTTGTGATACAAGAAAAAAATCTAGTCTAGCCTGTTTCAGTGGGTTAGACCGTCGCCAGGTATATCTCCGTACCTCCGGATGTTCATCTCGCCAAATGTCTACCAGGTCTAATTCTTCAATTAACTCTAAAATTTTATTTCGAGCATTCGGATTGTTGACGTTAACATAGTTATAGGTGTCTATTTTAGGATCTAGAACTAAATTCCAATCGCCACAAATTATGTATAATGAGTTACCAAAATTTTTTATGGTGTCTGAGATGATTTCAAAAACTTCAGGGTTATCTGAGTTCGGTCCATAAATATTAATTAATGTCATTCTGTTGTTTTCGATCTTCATGTCGAGAGCCAGAAAATTGCCTTGCTTGTCAACTTTAGTATTCAGTATTTCAAATTCAAAATTATTGTTAAAGAGTATTGCGACTCCTCT
>JAVTVY010047452.1:0-23478 GCA_036873755.1 Hanleya hanleyi | reverse complement strand
CTACTGCTACTTTTGTGTGTATGGTCCCTGTGTGATGTCATACCCAACAAATAGTGATATTATCTTGCAAATATTCGATGCAGCAATCAATGCTGAATAATATGTGGCCAACATTATAAAGATTGGATAATAATTATGGAAGATAAGACTATTCTTGTAACCCTATCCCTATTGTCACAAAAATTGTACTTATTAACACAGGAGTAATTTCAAAGTGATTAAAAGGGTAGTGAGTCCCAGTTTATCGACTGTTAACAAATTGTTTCTTATTTGACATGTCCTACAGCACATAAAAAACATAGTTTCGGTCTGTAGTGGGAGGGGGGTTCAAGGTGAGCCCCAGTAGCTCACGGACTACTGGTATATGACAAATATTTTAGGCTCACAGTATGTAATAATGCATATCCAATGTGAACCAAATAAATTCCATGAAAATCAGAGCTTCTGAGCTAGTTCACCAGGGCGTTGAAGCGTTAAGCTGGGCGTTGACGGGCGTTGAGACGGGCGTTAAGGCGTAACGACGGGCTTTGACGGGCGTCGCTGCATTTCGATGAATTGGTGTCAATTCCATGGAAATCAGAGCTTCTGAGCTAATTCACCAGGGCGTTGAAGCGTTAAGCTAAGCGTTGACGGGCGTTACTGTCTATAAAAGCGAGCGTATTTCCAAAAACACGCACAGTCGACGTTCAACCGTCAACATGACCTATACTTGCTCTGAGTGCGAACGCACGTTCACCGGACATTACGATATGATGCGACACCAGAACAATATACATGGGATTGAAGACTCCGAGGAGTCCGTTGAGGGGGATGCTGATACAGAGACTGCTGAGAGTCTATCTAGTGATACGGAGAGCTTGACCTCAGATAGTCAGCATACGTCCGTGGAAAGTGAGGCAGAACCTACCTTCTGGGATCGTATTGTGACAGCAGCTATCAATACTTACGCTGCAGCGATCGAGGACGCCGGAGAGGATAATTTACAACAGACGTACACCCAAATGCGCCCCCGCATCAGGAAAACAGCCATGGCGATCTATGAACAGTATACCTTACTACCGCTTGAAATGAAAGGCGACCCCACGCACAGGTCCATCATGAAGGCCAAGCGTCACTTGGAAGAGGCTATGGGGCTACCACCCACCGTGGCCCTGAAAAATGCGATCAGAATGCGCAAACAACTGTTTCAGGACATGCTGCCCGAAGAATATCCAGGCCTGTCCGACGATGATTAGAATAAACGGTTCAGAGCGAACATGGCCGAAGATGGAACTTGCTGAAATGGCGACTTCTGATTGGACAAGACTACATCTAACGGACAGGAACGAATATGATAGATGCAAATGGTGGCCTCTGATTGGGCAAGAGTCTTTTTGAGTTGTAAACATACCCAACGCGGCTCTCCCAGCGTGGGTATGATGTAACATTGGGGAAAATAAACTATATGAAAAAACTTCTTGTTGTTGTTGTTCTCTCATGTGTCATCCTTGTTTTTGTTGTTGTTGTTCTCTCTCCGGTCTATATCATGGCGTCAAGGCGTTATGTTAGAGCGTTAAGGCATAACTACAAGCGTTGACGGGCGTCAGTGCATTTCGAAGAATTAGTGACAATTACATGGAATATCTAGAAAATCAGAATTTCTGAGCTATTTCACCAGGGCGTTGAAGCGTTAAGCTTGGCGTTGGCGGGCGTTGCTACAATATGACACCTCATACGACGCATTCGGACCAAGGATGGTCCCTCTCTACACCAAATACCCTCCTTTCACTGCCCCAAAATGTCCACTTTGCCTACTACTCGTACTGATGACGTCACCAATGACGTCACAGATGACGTGAACATCCCTCAAATTGGGGTCTACACCCCAAGAGCTACAAAATGACACCTCACACGACGCATTCGGACCAAGGATGGTCCCTCTCTACACCAAATACCTTCCTTGCCCCAAAATGGCCACTTTACTTACTACAGCCAACTGCGCATGCGCAGATTGACGCGACTTGCATTTGAAAACACACCATTCTGACTCTAACCCACACAAGCTTCACTTTGACACCTTCCACGACCCATTCGGACCCATAGCGGTCATCTCTACCCCAAACACACACCCATATACCCCTCCAAAATGCCTGCTTTCTATACTACGGCCAGACTGCGCATGCGCAGAATGACCATATTTCTACCCCACATCCACGCCACCAGATGCTCCATTACATAGGCTTCACATGGATACCTCACACGACCCATTCGAACCGTGAATAGCCCATCTCTAACCCAAACACACTCACACACAAAAATGCCTGCTTTCTATACTACGGCCAGGCTGCGCATGCGCCGATTATTGACAACGTACGAATTATTAGTGTAGTCAAGTGCTCCTGCATGAGAGCTTCAAAATAAGACCTCATACGACACCATTGGACCACCAGGGACTCACCTAGACTCCAACTCGTCCACCCAGTATGGATTTATACATACATTGGGCTTATACCCCAGTATATGAGTCTATATGGGGCTATAGACAGACCTCAAACTTTTTTAAAAAATTTCACCTTTTCGTGCCGGGACACTTCCTATCATGTTTGTCTTGACGAGACAAAACAAATCAAAACAACCATACCGCAAATGTCTAGAAGTACGTTTCCCAGTGGGACAAACATTGGTCCTATACCCCTAGTATGGGACTATATGGGTCTATATGGGGCTACGTAAACAAATCCTGAAATCTGGTGACCATCTTGGATTTTTGCTAATTTAGAGTATTTATAGTATTCTTATTTTGTTTCCAATGAATGGTTGGCCCCTTTATAAGAGTTTAGATAAAATGAAACAAATATTGGATGACATTTGAATGAATAATTGGCAATTATGTTTAAAAAATGATTTTCGATGATGGCCATTTTGAAATTCAAAATGGAGGTCCCAAATGTTAATGCAAAAACTGGCACCCATTCTTTTCTTAATCAGCGAACTTTCTAGATGTGTTGAGACATGAGTGCCAAGAATCTACCCGAAAAAATTACAAATCTGGAAAATATTACGTAAGCCCATAGACTACATGTATGAGTATCAGAGCTATATAATAATTTAATGTTTCCAAGATGTTAAAAAAAAAAAAAAAATTTGAAATTGGAAAAAATTAAAATTTTAAAACTAAAAAAAATTAAGTTTTAAATTTTCAAAAAAATCTCTGACAAAACAGTGCTACTTAGACCTGTGCATCTGTCCATAACGTTTTCGAAGCGTCAATAATCAGTGATAATGACAAGAACCCAAGCTACATAATAACAGAAGGTTCAAGAGTTAAATACTTCGATTCTATTGTTCGACTTCCTCCTTTGCAAACATTAAGTTGACGATTTCTGGGTAAAAAAAACTCTATTCTAACGGCAAACGTTACGACGGAAATGTTACAATCTTCTATTTTGTTCGAAGTTTTATATAATGATTAGTCAGAATAGACTTCGCCTCGTGCATTACACAATTGTGATCCTTGCTTAATCGGCCCAGCAGCTATCGTCAACTGTCATTAGGTCTCCGCGTTAATTGCCACCGACCGGCCCCAAATTAATCACTCCAGCTGAACGCCTTATAGTGTATTTCTCTAAAAATTCTCAAACTTTAAATTGGAATGGGAGCAAGAAGATATACAATACTTTGATGAATTAAAGAACCATGAGATAGACCCGATATGATATTATAACGCCATGCTGGCAAATATGAACTACTTTCGGCTTTTTCTTGAAACCCTGTAGGTGCTTCATGAAAATGCAAATGGAACCCTGATTCTCAAATCATATTGGAAGCAAGTAAAACATTTTCGATGGGAAAATAGAATAGCACATCGTATGGATACACTATTCGAAATTAACTTAATATGCGAAAGGAGAATTTCTTTCATATACTGAATTTGAAAAACAATTTGATTGTTCGACAAATGTTATAACTTTCCTTTGGGTGATTAACGCTTATATGAAAAAGTTCCCTTCCAAGTACGGTAAACTAGAAAACCCGATTATACCCTATCCCGTCGCAGTTTTGACAAATAGAAGAAAGGGATGTAAACCTTCTTAATGAATATTGATCCAGAGAAAGTGTAGTAAGCCAAATTGCGAAGCCAAATGGGAAAGAATATTCACGATTCAGCAAAATGAATGGAAGTTAATTCACTTGCTACTCTTTTTGAGCACGTCTGACACCAGTTTAATATGGCTAGAATGGCGAAATAACCAACAGAATACTGGCTACAAATACTTTCCTTCGGAAAATCAAGATGAGGTTTTCCGCTATTTGTGATTTATGCAAAAAAGAGACAGAATCTTTAGAGCACATATTTGTTCAGTGCGAAATCTCAAAAGCTTTTTGGAGCGGTCTTGCGGACTGAATAGAGACTGGAACGGGTACATTTGTACAGTTTACCGACAAGCTTCTTATGTTTGTGGGGAACAAAAACTGCAGATGAAGTAATAAATTGTTGTATTTTATTAGCTAAACAATTTATATACAGATGTAAATTGAATGGCAAACTACCAATTATGTTACTGCCTTTAAAATATATTGAATGATTATTATCATATTGATCGAGTTAGCCATGCCATAGAATGCGAACAGGAAGTGTTCCAGAAGAGATTTTAGTCCTGGAAAAGGTTGATAGCTGACATTTGAAATGTTTTCATGTGTATGTATTTGTGTATTCCCCAATCTAAAATAATAATAATATATAAAAACTTAATATGCTGGCAAATGTTGTCACCCGTACAGAAATGCTTAATTTTCAGCTTCGAAAACCATTGTCCCATCTACTCTAGGTTCAATTTCCCAGGCCATGTTGAGCAGTGGAGGCGATCTGCGCCACACAGCTTTGTCTTCCCTTGCCACTCAAAGTTGCACATGCACAATAATTCGCTTGTCGCATTCAATGTTAATTTATTTCTGTTTTTCACTGCCTTTGTGACCGTAATGGTCATTAAGTGAAATAATCTCTTGCGGATAGCAACTTCCTGAATAATTCTGCAAATAAACGAATGATATAGCACGCTGCACCAGTCTTCTCGTTGTAAAAGCATATCAGCTAAGCGGATTAGCTGTAGCCCACGGTTCATTTTGTTATACTAAATGCAAATATTCGGGCCGGTATTTTGCTCAAAGTTCAACGTATAGGTCTACTTTCGAGACGTTCATGTAGATAGAAAGATATAAGCACCCGTAATTATTATGGAATTATTTCGAGGTATATTATGTTAGTTGGAAATGGTCACCTATATTCCACTTGTTATCGTATGTTGGCTTTGGGCAGGGGGGACTGATATTTTAACGTTTATCATACTTAGACAGTTAGACTTTCTAGTTGTATTTCGTACTGGAACATTATAAAACAGTACAATAAGAATACGATTCATTAATACAAAGTTAAAAAGAAGTGAATTCTCATAGAGCAACAGGCGAGGGAACAGGGCCCGTATAGGCCTCAGAAACTCCCGATCCTAGAATGCAGGAGATGCATTTTGCCCGTTTTCTCGGAAATAAATAATGTAATGTATTTTATATGATGGCCGAGAAGGGACATCGCTGTATTGTGTTAATGATTACGGACCGACACACGAAGGCAGGGTGCGAAGTCAGGATGCGAAGGACGAAGGTAGGATGCGAAGCGCGAAGTCAGGATGCGAAGTGGCGAAGGCAGGATGCGAAGCGCGAAGTCAGAATAAAGAAGTAAGGATGCGAAGCGCGAAGTCAGAATGCGAAGTCGGGAAGGCAGGATGCGAATGGGCGAAGTCAGCTGCGGTAACTTCGCGAGTTAGCATCCTAAATTCGCATCTGACTTCGCATCCTGGCTTCGCGCTTGGCATCCTGGCTTCGCACTTCGCATCCTGCCTTCGCATCATGATTTCGCGCTTCGCATCCTGCATTCGCATCATGATTTCGAGCTTCGCATCCTGCCTTCGTCCTTCGCATCCTGACTTCGCGCTTCGCATCCTGGTTTTGCCACCTCGCATCCTGCCTTCCCGGCTTCGCTTCCTGATTTCGCGCTTCGCATCCTGCCTCCGCATCCTGCCTTCTCATCCTGACTTCGCGCTTCGCTTCCAGTCATTTGCATTGTCACTGTTTGACTCCGTTTGAATGTCTGGTTTAACACATACAAATCCGGTTTTTAGCACATCACGCCACGTGGTGCACTCGAGGCGATAATGTCCTTTTTGTCATAATATCTATATCATATATTTGTGCTGATTTTTTAACCTTATAAAGTTATGCTGAGTATTTTCCCCTTCAACAAGGACCATTATCTGCGTTTCATTGGATTACCACTGGATTATCACTGGATTAGCATGCCAGTGGTGCATTCATCTTATACTCCGCATACAATATAATCACATATTATTTAACTAGGAAAGGCAAATAACATCGAGTCAAGTTGAAAATCCTCATTGGGGATATGAAAATAACCCGAAGGACAGGGGCGGCGGGGGGAATAGTTCGTGATGTGTATGAGTTTAATAGAAGCATTTAGCTTTAAAGTGTTCTAATTGTTTATACACGGAAATGAACAATAGCTTTTTAAGTTAAACGTTACGCCAATTGGGTGTTATAGCCAAATATAGTGCGGTAGCTGGAAAATTTTGAGACATTATTATAATAACATGACCAAACAATACAGATTATCACTAAATAAATCGTCAATAAAAACACAACAAAAGAGACTATAAATATCAATTCTTCCTTCTCTGTTATGTAAACAAGTGGCCGTCGAGGAATCGGTTCTCTTGCATCACCGCTCTTTTCGCCTAGCACATGAGTTTTATTCTGCAAAATGGAGGTGTACTAAATGTGCTGACCAACAGGGGATTGCCGGGTTTATGTAATACAGGGAACCATTTTATTTACGTTACTAATCTGATATTTCATATTCATGTTTTGAGGAAAAAAATCGATACATCTAATCTCCAGTTTTGAAATTTCACTGTGTCGTTCTCACTCTTTTTCCTATGACCCCCCCCCCCCTCCTCCATAATTCACAATTTGACATACACAACTCCCAGTCGTTGAATTCAACCAAATTTGTTTATCTTTCAATTTCGATTTGACCGCCAGTTGTTGCCTAAAGATGTTGGCAAACAGACGGAGTTGTTTCTAAATCCACAGAGCTGATAGCTAAACAATATCAAAACCGTCTTCATGTCAAATCACGCTTAATTATTTCAGGGAAAATTTTTGGCGAGGGAGACATCTTATTGCTAGGTTTGCATATACTATAACCATTCCCACATGTCCTCACAATATCTCAGTGATATCTATAATTAAGTATGAATTGTTGTCTTGAGTATATGTAATTCAATGTTGAGATGTCAGTTTGCTCGGTCAGTTTGCAGGGCAGTTAAAATTGTGCTTTTAGGTGAAGTTGGGTGATGGGAGCATGCGTTTTTATCCTGTCCTCAAATGGGAATATACGGAGTTATCGCCAATACAAATGCCGGTGGTATAATATAAGCTACATGTAGGGTACGTCTCTTAACCATTTCATTCTTGAGTAAGACAACCTTATATTACATGCGATACTTTCGGTCCTCCAATTTCGAAATACTCATATTCACTCCATTTATTCATCCAAGAAAACAGAAGTTAAGTATATTACCAATAACAATCTCGCGTTGCGATTCTTGCTCTCTGTATTTTATCATGTAAGTGGATAACTCACCACACTTACCAATAGGGAATTATATTGCGGATGAAATGTGGCAAGGAAGAAGACATAATCTTCGATATAATGAAGATATATTATTAGCGAGTAAAATTTTGTAAAAATATTACTCATATTTTCTTTACCAAATCTCTGTATTAGTGCAGTAATCTGGCCACTTTGATTTAATTTCCCAAAACGTTATTTTGTTGTTCCAAAACAAAGTTCGATTTGTGCGACTGTATTATCAGGATTTTCCTTTTATAAAATACACAGTTATCTTCTGTTAATAAAAGAAAGCAAACTCAACAAAATACAGCAGATGGCAAGCGAATATTTAAACAGCGGTGTCAGTTGGGTAGCTTGTTATACTATGCGCAGCGCATTGTGGGAGCGAGACGTGAATCGTCCAATTACCTATATCAGTAAAATACAATAGAACGGTTGATTTCGGCTTCTATCGGCTAGGAAATCCGGTTTCAGCCATGTCAGGCCAACCAGAGAGCGAAAATTCCTCTATCGGTTGGACACATTGATAAAATGTAATATGATCTTCCTGGCTGTAGAACTAAAGAAATCGCCGTGATGTCCATGTCAGGATTAGCAAAATTTCGCCAAACAGGATTATGAGCGACCAATAACTTCCAACGTCGAGGCGCGGATGACCGAGGAGCTTATCGGGATTTCGGCTCATTCGGACCGACAAACGGCTATGGGTGACTTGTAATATCTCC
Organism: Hanleya hanleyi; assembly: GCA_036873755.1. NCBI lineage: Eukaryota > Metazoa > Mollusca > Polyplacophora > Lepidopleurida > Hanleyidae > Hanleya > Hanleya hanleyi. The sequence continues at coordinate 15,066 of JAVTVY010047452.1, read as the reverse complement.
AGTTTATCTGAGGGGTTAATATTTTAATGGTGTTTCAAATACCAACGTAAGTAACTGAGCTACCGATTTTAAATAGGTAGATAATAAGTCACGGAAAAGCCGATATTATCCAACTGACGGGTGTAAGAGCCAACATTGGTAATGGTGAGCGATTCAGACCAAACTCTGACTCATAGTGTCATGGATCTTTTACATTTCCTTATGGGGCATGACCCAACTATAAAGTCTGTTAATTTTCAGCCCTCTACCCCAAAGGTTATCGAAAATAAATACAGGGGAGCCTAAATAGCCCAGAGGCCAAATAGCCCAGGCCTGATAGTGTTAAAAAGTACAAGCTTGATTTACATAACAAGCGCAGGCACTATAAATGAAAGAAAAACTTTATATTTAAACCAAAAATTATGAACAATACGAGGGATATTTCTAAAATGCATCACATCAATTGCGAAAGGGGCAAGTTTATAAAAAATGATGATTTTCCTTCACATTTATACCTACAAGGAAACTATAATATGGTAATATGTTTAAAAACTGCTCTATTTATTCAGACCATGTAACGTCTAATGACATCATCTCAAAATCTCATGATGCAATTCACGAAGATGATATAATCAGTTTAATAACATACTAGCAAAATCATTTTATGTTTTTGTTTATGTATCGTTGGTACAAACCATAAGGTAAGCTATTTACTAATAAGACACGATTCTAGAAGCCATTAGACAATGTAGAACAGTATTCTATGATCGGCCCTCTTTGTAGCTAATAATCTCAATCAAATACATCAATATTGTAATAACGGGAATCTATTTCTAATCATCCCAATTGTATCTTTGACTGAGACATCAGAGCCATAATACAGCTGTGAAGATCAACATATACTGCTGTGTTTACTCTCTATACACTGTTAGCCATCAGTCTTGTATACATACAGCCATTGGCGTTGTCGGTGGTAATATGAAATATAATTAAAGCTTGACGGATGTTTTACGTTCCCATGAATAGACGAGTATCAAATTTGACATCTACGTAGTCAGCTATCTTTTGTTCACTCTCAATTAGCCTTGGAAAGACAATTCATTCCATAGAATCGATACAGATTGCAGACAGTTTAATGCTAATGAAAAATAGCACGAACAATTAAGGCGACGAGTTTGAAAACGGCTTCTTAATAGAGAGTATTCGTACAGCTCTATTGTCAAGACCGATTATTGATACGCAAGCATTAGAAGGGTAGTGGAAAACCATGCCGACGTACTGACAAGAAGTCATATGACCCTACAGACAAATATACTGACGGCATATTTCTAATACATAACAAGAATCAAAAGTGATCCCTGTGGTGATGGCTGTATCCCAGCCACGCTTTTATTGTAGTTGTTCATGTGGGCACATTGAATGACATGAGCACGTGGCTAGGGGCAGTAAGACAGTTAGACAGTAAGACAATCTGTATTTAACGTCGTTTAAAATTACAGGAAACAGTAGCCTTTGGCTATTTACCGTCAGATGGGTGATAACAAGTAAAAATATAAAAACTAAGTAAACGAGTTGCATCTAATAGTAAAAGAACGTTTAAAACTACTTTAAGCATTTACAGCCATTTTCACCATTCAAAGTATTTAGCAATGACTTGAACTCATCTAGGGTCATGGCGCGCTTAACATGTTTGGGGAGGTGATACCATTGAATCTGGGGACAACAACTTGCTGATCCAGTCTGTGCCTAGACCTGGGATTTACAATGAACAAATCATTCAGGTCCTCTGGGGATAAGTTCCTAAGCATTTTAAAAACCTCTACAGCCACAGAACGGAGTCGGGAGACTTCTAATGTCGTGATACCAGCTCGGTCTAGAAGCTCCTCATAAGTGGATGCATGGTCATCATAAACGAAGCGCAAAGCGCGTTTTTGCAGATTTTCCATCTTCTCACATGAAGATTTTGAGCAAAATGTCCAAACAATAGGACAGTAGTTAAAAGTCGAAAGAATAAAACTTCTAAAAATAGCAGGTCGTGAATTAAATCTAAGAAACGAGTGAACCGTATCAATACATTGATCTGTGTAGCATAGCCATCCTAGAATAATCACAACTAACATTCACACCATTCATATCTTGGTTGAATTGCCAACCTTATAGTCTAAGAACTGAACTCGAAATTACCACAGAAAAATCATGAGTACCATTGAGCGGCATATAAGACAATCACACGGGAATATAGATGTTTTGCTCTTCCGCAGGTCGTGCGGCCAAGCACTCGCGAAGCCGGAATCAATATTCCGTGATTCTGAGCTCAAGTGCTTTCTGGCCAGGCCGATGTGGGCTAAATGAAGCCTCACTCATTATTTTGCCATACAGACTTAATGCAAAAAAAAGGACACGGCCATAAGCCTACATAAATACGAAGATGAATGATAGCAACAACTCATCATACTACATTAGAAACTTTAAGGCAGATGTATATGCACATCTAAATAGCATCGCTAATGCGAATTGCAGACGAACATTACCCAGACATTTCAAGTAATAAATTTGTCAAAGCGTGATATTTGAGTATATTTGCCCCGGAAATACGAGCTCAAAAGAAATGCGCATTTTTAGGCGTTTTCCATGCGTCCTTCCATACAGTTTTTCATTATGGATTTAACCCTTCACAGCGACGATAAATGGATACTTTATAACCACGTCTAGGAAAATATGGAAATCACTGACTCCTTTTTTTCTGCAAACTGGAGCAAGTTTGAACAATTCTTGGTTATTTTAGAAATAATTTCATGAAAATGCCCAGATGCGTGAGATTTTGATAAAACTCCGTTAGAGCGTGAGACAGATGCCAAATGCGTGAGTGTCACGGATGATAGATCTGCATTGCTATACTAAGTCCATGGAACATGTACATGAAAGATGCATTTGAACCTGTGTTTGCCTTTTATTACAAGATAGTTTATCATATACCTACATATATAAATAGCCATCTCCTTTAATAGAGTCACACGCATTTTCTTGAATATATTACATTATGCGTATACAAGTATTCTCATAGTATAAAAAGATGCTAAACTGAGATGGATAGTATCGTTATGTGTGTATATATAGAGAAATGTGGATATTATACAGTTGTGGATATAATATAGATAGTGTATATTATACATGTGAGTGTAAATATGTGAAGAAATACATACACGGTGTAAAGCATTTCCGGGTTAGAGATCATGGCCATGTGAGATCTTTTCGTCTTGAATTGGTTCTTATTGTCAGAGTTCGGTTCTATTCGGCAAACTTTGTAAATGTTCAAATACTACATTTTGTTGGAAAATTCTGAGTATCGTTTTTGAAACTGCAGCGAAAGTGTTGAGTGTTTTGTTTTTTTGCCCGTATCTCTGGAACGACAAAACATTGAGAGCTGAAACTCCATGATTTTTCCGATTATCATCTTCGGGTCATTTTGAGCCTATTTGCATGACCCCCCGAACAGAGGATCATGGGTAAATTCAAAATGGCGGCCAGAAAAATGATGTTTTCGCCATATTTCTTCAAAAATTACACAAAAATTCAGCATGTTGATTCTACGCGATTCTATGCATTTTACTGAAACCATATGTCTTAGCATCACCAAAAAAAACCCCTGATTTTTCCCCTCCCTCCCTTCCCCGATTACCCTACCAGCCCTGGGGAAGGGGGACCCAAAATGCCCCCCTACCAAACTTTCTGCGATATCTCCGGAACGCCAAAAAACGGAGAGCGGAAACTTCGTGAAGTTATAGGTTACCATATTTGGGACATTTTTAGTCTATTTGCATAACCACACGAGCAGAGGATCATGGGTAAATTCAAAATGGCGGCCATGTGGGCTACCAGAAAAAAATGATGTTTTCGTCATATTTCTTCAAAATTTTGCTTTTCTGTATAGAAAAGTGGATAAACTTATTTTATTTCATATTACATTATTATTTACAAAATTAATAATGCAGTTTTTGCGAAGAAAAAACAAAAATAAAAAAGATTTTGACCAAAAATCGTCCAAAAATGCTCTTTTGAAAATGACGTCACAGTGACGTCATCATGGCGGCCATCTTGGATTTTTGTTACATTTTCTCATAGAGATTGACCCAAAGATATAGTGTGGTAAGTTTCAGCCCTCTAGCCTTAGCGATAGCGAAAATATTTTGGGGGGCACTTTCCGCCCTCCCCCTCAGGCTGCGGTACACCCCAAATCGCCCAGGCCAGATAGGGTTAATGCACTCTTTTAACCTTATCTGACCTGGGGGGGGGGGCGGAATGGCCCCACAACCAAACTTTCTCCGCTATCTCCGGAACGACAAAAAATGGAGAGCTGAAACTTCGTCACTTCATAGTTTATCGTATTGGGGTCATTTTGAGCCTGTTCGCATAACCTCCCGAGCAGAGGGGCATGGGAAAATTCAAGATGGCGGCCACGTGGGGTCCCAGAAAAGTGATGTTTTTGTCATATTTCTTCAAAATTTCTACTTTTCCGCGATGAAAAGCGGGCAAAAACTATTTCACATCACATCACATTAATATTTACTAATTTATCGTGCAGTTTTTGCGGAGAAATTGCATAAATAAAATATTCGGAAAATCTGACTGAAAAATGACCAAAAATGCTGTTTTTGAAAATGACATCACTGTGGCGTCATCAAAGCGGCCATATTGGATTTTTTTTTAGTGTGGTAAGTTTCAGCCCCCTAGCTCAAGGAGTAAGAAAAATAATTAGAGGGGAGCATTTCGCCCCCCAGGCCACAACAGGTCCCATAAATCGCAGGTCAGATAGGGTTAAATACAGACTACATAACATGACAGAATGATATAACTGAGCATAAGTTAGCCTCTTGCATAAACATGCCACCAACAAATCAGACGAACACACAAATAGGCTGCAGACAAAAACATCGTGACTGAAATATTAATAATTAACAGTCCTCCGGAACTGATGTTGACAGATACAACTATTACGCCTGTAAAGATGACACAAGAACGAAAATAATGTACGTAGATGGATTTCCTTGTCCCTTAGTTTACAACCCTCGTTCGTTTACATCCATTGGTGTAAGAAAGCGACCAGATAAAGTTTCTGATAAATTGAACCACATGTATCGAACGCATGATAGATTGAGGTATTTGTCATCATGCTCTGCATGTATTTCTGATTTACCTCATGGTCTCCACCGTCACTTCACTATTTCGAAGAAAATCCAGGTGGATTCAGCCGTCGCCCATTAACCCTATCTGGCCTGGGCTTTTTGGACGTATCCTGGCCAGGGGGGGGGGGGAGGGGTTGGCCGAAATGCCCCCCCCCCTAATTATTTTTCTTACCCCTTGAGTTGGGGGGCTGAAACTTACCACACTATACCCTTGGGTCAAGATCTACGAGAAAATGTAAAAAAAATCCAAGATGACCGCTTTGATGACGTCACACTGACGTAAATTTCAAAAACTGCATTTTTTGGTAGATTTTTTGGTCGGATTTTCCGATTTTTTTATTTATGCAATTTCTGCGCAAAAACTGCATGATAAATTAGTAAATATTGATGTGATGTGATCAAACTAAAAAAATCACAAACAGGTTAGTTTCCTGCAAGAGTGAAGCGATCGTTTCCAATGATACCGGCAAGACATCATGATGACCCAAAAATATCAAATATAAAAGTTGTTTTTTAGAGAATGGTGTTTATCAGTCGCGCTTTGATTGTGCATGGTCATATGAACACCATGAAGATATTGAAGTACATGTACATGGGTGCATACGGTTTCTAGCTCCGTGTTAAACGGAACTAGACACAAGTTACGAAATGGAACGCCATAGAACTTGCACCCTACGCTCGTATTTTGCTATCAGCATGTGATATGAACCTCCAAATACGAGTGGAGATGTTGATGTTTTAAACCGCCACATTTCGCACATAGTCTAATAAATGTTATTGTCCCCCGCCGCAACGCGGTCGGGGACTTTAAAATGGTTCTTGCTTCTATGTGTCCGTGCATGTCTGTTCAAATACTTCGCAAGCGATAACTTCCAAATGCTTTATCGGATTCCTCCAAAATTTGGCATCTGCATTCTTTGCGACAAGACGTCGGTTGGTATTGCGTTTCAGCAAGATCCGCCTGAAGGTGGTGCCACTGCTTCTTGCTCCAATCTTCTGTGCTTGTCCGTGGATGTCCGTGCAAATACTTCGTAAGCGATAACTCCTAAATGCTTTGTCGAATTCCTCCGAAATTTGGCATCTGCATTCTTTGTGACAAGACGTCGGTTGGTATTACGTTTCAGCAAGATCCGCCTGTAGGAGGCACCACTGGGTCTTGTTCCAATCTTTAGTGCATGTCCGTCTATGTTTGTTCAAATCCTTCGCGAGCGATAACTTTCGAACGATTTGTCTGATTCCTTCGAAATTTGGCAGATGTATTCCCTGCGACAAAACATCGTTGGTGATGCGTTTCTGCAAAATCCGCCCGGAGGTGGCGCCACTAGAGTTCATTCCATTATTCCGCGCTGCAAGTGATAACTTAGAAACACTTGGTCGAATTTCTTTGAAATATCCTACCTTTCTGGGTAACATGAGAAACGCTGCGGCTCATCGGATTCTTCTCAAATTTGGCATGCATGTACCACGCCAGGAGATGTTGCTTGGGATTGCCTTTCGCTCATTTGCACTCACAGGTGGCGCCACCTGGTGGCAACATCACAAATTTGTTTCCGGGTGATAACTTGAGAATCCCCCATCGGATTCTTCTCAAATTTGGTATGAATGTACCGTGACATAAGATGTCGCTTGATAATGCATTTCACGGACTTGCGCCTAGAGGTGGCGCCACCTGGTGTCAAAATCTAAATTTGGTTTCCGACCCTCGTCGGATTCTTCTCAAACTTGGTATGCAGATAACATGACACCACGATACCATGTCCCTTGGGATTGTATTTTGCCCGCTTCTGCCTATAGGTGGCGTCTCATGATGGAAAAATTTGTTTCCGGGCAATAATTTGGCAACTGCTCATCAGATTCTTCTCAAATTTTTGTATTCATATGTGACCCGCCCCAAATAACATGAACACCGGTGGGCATGTAGTACCGGCAATAACTTGATGACCCCTCTTCAGATCCTTCTCAAAGTTTATATGCCGATACCATGACATGAGATGTCATTTGGGATTGCGTTTTGCCTGCTTGCGCCTAAAGCTGGTGACTCCTTGGTGGCAAAGTCTGAATTTGGTTTCCGGGCAATAGGTTGAGGATGCCTTCATATCCTGGTCAAATTTAGTTTGCAGATAATATGCCATGGGTTGCATTTCGGTTACATAATTTTCATGCTACACCGTAAGGAAAATATATTACAGTAGCAATCAACATTCAGTCAGCCATTCTGGGTTGATCTCAAAACCTGGGAAGGTGGAAAGACCCCTCTGCTTCTTACGCCTGTGAAGTAGCTGTTGCCACCCCCATGAATATCCCCTGAGACCGACAACGCTTATAAATATTGCTGCCATTTTGGCGGGGGACCTAGCATCCTCTGGCTGCTTGTTAGGCGTGATATGTATACACCATATGCAGGTGCCACTGGAATGCTACAGTACAGAGAGGGATAATTTACGATGTTGAACTTGCAATAATATCTCTTGTGGTAAATTTGACGAGGGAATGCTCGCTTCATTTTATAGGAATATTGGTCTAAAAAAGATGTGCCGTTAGGGCTAGCTGTAGTTTCATTTAAATCCAGTGTAGGTAGATATATATCCCTCACTGTGTCATATATATAGCGATTATCCACAGCGAGAAGATGGTCCATGTAGCGTTTGGTGAAAGAAAAGGAACGGGCTTGAAATAATCGGTTTTTGAAAGCGTCTCCATACAGTCGTATTTATAAGAAAACAGATGAATGCCAGCCAAAAGGTTTGCACAATTACAGTCTGATTAAAATTAGACCTAAATGTCGCCTGATCTATTAGGTCTAAAAATAAGCACATCTGGTTTGTGTCCGCTGCCCCCTAAATGGAATTGTGACAAAGGTCAAATCGATCAATTCATCGATTCGACCAAGCTCAAAATAATAGATTTTTAAATGTTTTGTTTTTGACGGTTCTGTCTAAGGAGGAAATTCACTTTTATTTTGGTGTGGGCGGGACTCCTGCGGACTCACGGATGTTGTTGAATTTCTTAACCGTTTGATGTAGATTTCCCCTGGAAGTTATCCAGACAATGTCAGTCTGTTTACAATTACGGCGACAATAAACGGTTCCTTCGTGGATGAAGCAGGCCACCTCTTGATTGACATCCATCACTTAGGACTTACTTCGGACCCACTATAGGGAAGCGACAGGTTGGCCATTTTTATAATCAGGCTGGATAAAATTAGTATCCATTGGAAACCTATATCCTGTCAATATAAATCCGATCTTCGCGATTTGGACTCGGGAGGAAGTACATTACTATTATTTCAATTAACCCTACCTGCCCTTGGGGGGGGGGGAGGCACAGCCCCTGTTGGTTTTTCTTCTATCTCCGGAACGACAAAAAATTGAGAGTGGAAACTCCGCGACTTTTTAGATTATCACATTGGGGTCATTTTCAGCTGATTTGCATGACCCCTCGAGCAGGAGATCATGGGTAAATTCAAAATGGCGGACATGTGGGGTACCAGAAAAGTGATGTTTTCGTCATATTTCTTCAAAATTTTTGCTTTGCTGTATGGAAAATTGTGTAAAACCTATTTTAATTCATATCAGATTATTTTTTACTAATTTATCATGCAGTTTTTGTGAAGAAAAAACAAAAATAAAAAATTCGAAAATTCTGACCGAAAAATGGCCCCAAAACGCTCTTTTTCGAAAATGACGTCACCGTGACGTCATTATGGCGGCCATCTTGGATTTTTTAAACATTTTCTGGTAGAGCTTGACCCGAAGATATAGTGTGGTAAGTTTTAGCCCTCTAGCCCACCCCAAATCGCCCAGGCCAGATAGGGTTAAATTAAACCACACTAATCACATTATCAATACACGTTTACAGGTGCATCAGTGAAACTTCGATGATTGTCATTTATGTGCATTGTAGCAGCTGTTTACCTGCTATGGTCATTACGTGATAGAAGTGGCATCCGATTTGTCTGCGAAAGTTCGTACGTGTGATGCACAAACTCCCATGTACATTGCCCGTTCGCATGCAAATTTGCTAACATTTGCAGAATTTATGTACCTCTTAAATAACTATTTACACATATTTTCTTATGTTCTTTGGAAACTGCGTTTAATTTTACACTTAGGTATATGGAAGGACATCATAGAGGTAAATCTAACATGAATTATCCAAGAAAATACTCGATTTTGTCCAAACATCGAAACCTGAAATCAGTTTTGGAACTACGCTCTTCAGTGTTGGAGGCGCGATACTCCAGTCCCATTTCGGTGTGAATTGCAGCGAACGCGTAGTTGGAAACTTCCCAAAACAATAGTCTTTTATTCTACTTGTCCCAAATGGATGGAATATCCCTCATTGGCGATAATACATATCTGTAGTTCACGGAACAACCGAGAAAACCTGAATACAAGATTTGCGATGGAGTAATTTTTCTGGCAATTTTTCGATCAAACGTACGAAGATTTGCATGCAAGAAGAATTTCGCGAATCATTCGTTTTATTTGAGAATGTTTATACCAAGGGTTTGCGACCGATTTCATCGTGCAAAGACTGGGATACAAGGCCATATGGTTCCACATTTAGCCACATATTCTACAGTGAATAGTACGATTTGTTTAGTATATGTTAAGCCTAATAAAGCGTAATTATGTTTCGCTACCTACATACCCACCACCTATGTGGACATTTTTTTTTGAGAGTCCGAGACCTATTTCTTGTACTTAATAACTGATTTCAGTAAGATTTCTGCCAAATGTTCTCTGTCTTGAAGCGACAGTAACATGTTTTTAATGCAAAGGATTAACCGTTTGATTTTTGTGACATATTTCCTATGTAAATTCACCGTATTTTCAAACACCAAAAATGTGCAAAACTAACGATGACGACGATTGACTATGACTCGTCCCGCAATTTACAGGGGTAAAAGCGTTCGGAACTAAATGTTCCAAAACTAATTTCAGGTTTCGATGTTTGGACAAAATCGATTATTATCTTGGATAATTCATTTTAGATTTACCTCTATGATGCCTTTCCATATAACTAAGTGTAAAATTAAACGTTCTGGTGCATTTTGCCAAATGCGTTACAATGGCGTTACAATCGATTATAAGAAACGAAACGCTTTCAATATATCTTACGATGCCATAAACATTTCGTTTCTCAGAATACGTTTCCCTTATAAACGCGTTTGCCCTGATCGAAACACGTTTTATGAACGCGTTTTTCCTTTCGTTCAAATCGAGAAGCCTTCGCGTCGGCGCTTTCCCCAGTCGCTATTATCATTCCATGTTCTATGAAATAAACATTTGTGGTATATATTTTAATATGTGTAAATGCTTATACTTGAGTTTGCTAACTTGCGATGAAAACCCTGAAGTCATCTCAGTGTTCTACTCAGTGGGTATCAAGCGTTGTTGGAGCAGCGCTTTTGACAAGGCCGGATCGTTGCGTATTATCACGTTCGTGATTGACCGAATTTGTCGCCTGAACCAAAAGTTGCGCGTTCTTCGGGTGTTGCATTGTTGGATGAAGGAGCGGGGTTGAGGGCATTCGTTTGTACAAATATATATCACCGACTAAACAGTATATGCGCCCGAAGAAGCACCGTATGGACGGTAATGTTTATTTAACCACAACAACAACAATAATTAAACGCGTTCATAAACGATTTCACAGACGCATTCGCAAAACGCGTTTTAAGCGAAACGAACCTTCGGATGATTAAAAGCGTTTGCGCGGTATAAACGCGTTCGTTGAGAAGCAAAAGAAATGAATATAAAACGTGATGAAAACGCTATTGAACGCGTTCCAAACGATACTAAAACGATATTATACGCGAAAACACCAAACACCGAACGATTTTACCACTTTAGGTCAAATGATTCGCCGATTTTTATATGCTCGTTTGGGCGAATTGAAGAGCACACATACATGGTACTGTGACTATTAGCTTTAACCCTACCTGGCCGGGGGGAGGGGGGGAGAGTTGAGGGGGCCATTCCCCTCAGTTCGTGACTTTTTAGGTTGGGGTCATTTTAAGCCTATTTGCATGACCTCCTTAGCAGAGAATCATGGAACAATTCCAAATGGCGGCCATGTGGGGTACCAGAAAAGCGATGTTTCTGTTATATTTCTTCAAAATTTTTGTTTTTTCTGTATGGAAAAGTGGGTAAAATTTATTTTATTTCATATCAGATTATTATTTACTAATTTATCATGCAGTTTTTGAGAAGAAAAAACAAAAATAAAAAAATGAAAATTCTGACCGAAAAATGGTTCAAATATGCTCTTTTCGAATATGACGCCAAAGTGACGTCATCATGGCGGCCATCTTGGATTTTTTACATTTTCTTGTAGAGCTTGACTCAATGATATAGTGTGGTAAGTTTCAGCCCTCTAGCCTTAGCCGTCGCGAAAATAAATAGGGGGAGGGCACTCTCCGTCCCCTCCCCCCAGGCTGCGGTACACCTCAAATCGCCCAGGCCAGATAGGGTTAAACTGGGAATGACAATCCCCATGTGTTTTTTTCAGAGGGGTACTGGTGTGTGGGTGGGAGAGCGTAATGTGGATTACATCCTTGATGTATTCCAATATCTGTACTAGGCTAACATGCAGCTACAGCACGGAATAACGTCTTATAGAAGGTCGTTAAAGCTCGTTCGAAGTTTCAACGCAAAAATATTGTCCTGTGGATAATTTTGAAACCGCCTTTCATACAATGAAATACTATTTCCGTGCTTTAAAAGCTTATCAACGTGTATCGAAATACGTACATACCAGATACCGGGGATCAAGTCCAGTCGATGTGGGTAACTGACTCTTCTGTGTGTTTCGGGTTCTATATATCGGTTGTCCTCCCAGTTTGGTCTCAGAATACATGCCAGTCGAATTTAACCGCGATCCATCTCGAAATAACTCGAATAATAACCACTGCATGATATACCGGGAGCTGCTAGTGGATAGCAATTCTGTAGGAAATAAAATCGGTTTTAGAAGAGGAATGTATCGGTTGATCTCGGAGATATCGAGGAATCCGTCCAGCTTCATTGGGCGTGACACCTTACATAGCAATCAAATGCGGAATTACAATTGGAGGAATAGGGCAAATGTGGCTGCTTTAAATCATCAAAGTGGTTATTAATCAAACAGGGCTTAAACTCCTCAAACCGAATCTGTGCTGCCGTCTACCCCAGTCTTTGTCGATAGTTGAAGTGTGATCATGGGCAATTTCAACCTCACCGGGCACTGGGTGATGACATAATGGCCCCTACAATACGTTCTTCACTACAACCAAAACCATACAGTATTAATAGCTACCCCGTTCTGATCTTATCGCGTTAAATATTAGACACATTTTCAGTCTTTTTCCACAATCGTAGGTAGGCTACATTGTGCAATAGTTAGATCAGGGGAGCTTTCACAATGGCGAGCGTTTGAGATTCTCATGCAGTTGCGTTTTTGTGATTAAGTAAATGTGTTTCGGCTTTATCTTTCGATTGAAATAACGATTCCCTTTCCAGCGGGAGAAAATAGTAACAAAAATCCAAGTATGGTTTCAAAAATACGCAAAATTATCCCCATGAAAAGATAACTTCATTGTAGCGTCAACAGATTGATCATTTTGCAGTCCCTTGCAGACCATTACCCGATTATTGGTATATGAAATGAAAATTTCCAGCCTCTTACCCGGACCACAACTATACAACTATATTAAGGTGTTTGTTTGTGTGGGGTGGGGGTGTATGTGTGTGTGTGTGGCGGGTTGGGGGTGAGTTGACCCTAACACTGAGGTATACCACAAATAACTCCAGTCAGGTAGATATTAGAGTGTAAGTTTACATTCTGTTATTGAAGTTTATTGACTCTTTCTTGGAAACTATAATCTCTCGGGGAGGGGGGATATCTTTCTTGGAAGGTGAAGAACTGATCCACTGTGCATGTCCTTGAACAATAATCATCAAATTGTAGCTTATCCAGTATTACCAATGCATATACAAGATTTCTTGTACCTCTCAAAAGACTAGAAAACATTTATGATAGATTAAAACTCAAGTTACTGTTCCTAATAGGGCGTTTGCAATGCTTATCAAGCGATTCATGGGTTCCACAGAAAATGGATTTTATCGGTCCCCAAGTCTGGACAGGTCACAAAACGCCCAGACCAGATAGGGTTAAGAACATGCAATTGTTCCTTTCTCTATTTGAAATCACGCCTAATCCAGATCGATGCTACTAGTCCAATAAGTTTGCCGGAATTACACTGTCGAGAGATTATAGTTTTCAAAAATAATTCCTATTCAATGTACAGCGCGACCACGTCATAGGAGAATCAAATTCCATTGATGTTGTCATTCTTCATATCCGGCACTGATGTTTATTATTTATCTACAGCTGTTCTCGGCAATGAATCTCTATAATAATCTGATACGGTATTATATACATTCTCATCTACAAAGTCAACAGAAGATTGGCAGCGTCTTAAACCTTAAGTCGGATTGCCGTTTCATTATTGAGTCAGGGCTTTCCACCAGTATTCCAGGAAATATTGTGAAAGCAACACGTCATCTTTATCAAGGAATAAAAGAATGATGCGGTAATGCGAAACGGATTTGATATAACATTAATTCAGCGCATAGCAAGCAAATAGTGAAAACACGGAGTTGTATCGTGAACGACTTTCACTGAATTATTCAGACAAGACAGCGCAATTTCACCATCTCGCATATCGCAAAATAGCAGTATTCCATAATACTGCAAGGTTACCCTCGAACAGATAAAAATGGGAACACATCACTAATTATAAGTTAGAGCTGATCCAGGATCCGTCTTCGATTTGAATATGTCTTCATGTTCAAGCAGGTGGACTAAAACAGATTCAGCACGAGCATGATGAGAGAATCAAAGATATCACCTCTTGGACCATTCTGCACTTGCGCAGTCTAGCAAGCCGGTGCGAGGAGGGAACAAATACCCCTCCTCCATCCCCGATTGAATTTCTTATCTGCGCATTACCTTACGGACGTCGCGCGACCGTCCAATCAGTGTGTGGCATGAAATCGTCAGCAACAAAATCCAAGTACTGTGAACCAATCAGACACTTTGTTCATGCGAGAGTACTAGCCCACAACGATGATTGTGATGATGGATGCTTTACTCGACGTATTTACTTTATCCATGGATTCAGGTAAACCTAGAATGGCCCTTTGCGTGGTGATGTCAACGGAACGGATGTGATGTCAACGAACGAAGACGGAACACCCAAAAACTTTCATAGGAGGAAGCTCAACGCATAGCGAGTTTCCCTTCCATATTGTTACGGTTTGTGCGGAATCGCACGCGCGTAGATCCCTTGCGTGCACAAATTTAAATTATAATATAAATTGGTCGAATTGCTACACCGTGTAAGCTGTGCTGTACTACGAATAAAGTAACTATATGATTTACACAGTCCCTATACATATTATAGTTATCGAGTAAAGTCTAACGTCAGTATATAGCCGATATGGAACAAGTGACTCTGTCGGCATGTCGGCACCTCTTCCCACTTCCCTTATATGTGTTGTAATCGATCCATCATTCTCGAGTAATACAGTCTTACTCCAACTTTGATTTATGTAAGCCAGTTCCGACGTACCAAGAAGAATTTTCCATCAGTTTCAAAAGAAAAAAGGTTTTATTGATAAATGTGTTATGAAGATAGTGGTACAATTGTCTATTGAATATTTTAACAAAGTAACTTAACGGGAGAAGCCATGAACTGCAGGGAATATAAGATTATATATTTCTTAATTAGGAGTCAGTTTCGATTTATTGCCGCCAGTTCCGATCCAGACTCGTTTTGGCATTGACCTTTGACCCAGACGTATACAACTGTAACGGTAAGCATGGCTACTTTTTCCTCCCAGCAGGGTCCTAGATT
>JAVTVY010047451.1:0-23896 GCA_036873755.1 Hanleya hanleyi | reverse complement strand
GAGGTTATGGGTTGACTTTCGTTGAAAAGTTCTGACTGTGCTTGCGAGAGGCATAGGCAGATGTGAAATGGACGTTTTGGGGTCTAGGTGGACCATCCGAGACAAGTTTGTACCTTGTCTAAAAATAATGCCATGCATTATACGAGTAACATGGAAACAATCACGAATTTCCGGATGACTCCTTGCAGTCGCCATTTTGAATTTAACCATCATTTTTAATCTGAAGACAAGCAATTGGATTAAAAATGGGCACAAGGTATTTTGCTATGATGTGAAATCAAGAATAATGCCTTGATCAATACGAGCAACATTAAAAAGCAGGCTTTTCAGATGACCCTACACGGCTGCCATTTTGAATTTGGTCATCATAATTTGATCTTCGGGATATATAAATAGCTTCAAACTGGGCGTAAGATGTTGGGCTATCCTTAGAGATCCATCGGTTTTGATAAATTTGCACAATGAGCTAAGAACTTGCCTTGAACTATAAGAGCAACATGAAAAGGTATGATTTTCAAATGGCCCCATATGGCCGCCATTTTGAATTTCATCATCAAATCTTGATCTTAGGCATATGTAAATAGATTCAATATGGACGTAAGATGTCAGGCTATGTTCAGAGATCTCTCGGGTTTGATACATTTGAAAAATGAGCTAAGAATATTGCATTGAACTATACGTGCAACATGAAAACGTGTGATTTCAGATGACCCTATATGCCCACCAATTTGAATTTGACCATCATTTCTTAATCTTAGGGATATGTAAATAGATTCGAAATGGGTGCAAGATATTCCACTGTGATCACAGATCTCTCGGTTTTGATAATTTGGACAATCAGCTAAGAATAATGGCTTGACTTATACCAGCAACATGAACAATTTGATTTTCAGATGACCCCATATGGCCGCCATTCTGAATTTGACGATCAAATATAGATCATAGGAATATGTAAATAGATTCAAAATGGGCGGAGGATTTCAAGCTATGCATAGAGAACCCTCGGTTTTGATAAATTTGCCCAGTGAGCTAAGAATAATGCCTTGAACTACTCAAGCAACATGAAAGAGTGATTTTTAGAATGCCCCATGTTCGCTATTTTGAATTAAACCATCATATTTTGAGCTGAAAATTATGCAAACAGATTCAAAATAGGTGTAAGGTGTTAGACTTTGATGTGAGATCCACTGATGTTAACAAATTTGCACAATGATCTGAGAATAATGCATATTATATGGACAACCTGAAAATGCGTGATTTACGGGTAACCCCACATGGTCGCGATTTTAAATTAACGCATGATGGTTAATCACTAAAATTAGGGAAATGGGCTGAAAATTAGCCCAATATAATATTCCATAGTATAGTATCCCCTTCCACCTTGAACCCTACCACACAAAGAACTAATTTAGCATGCGCGCCCATTTTAGCAAAAATAAATGCCATCAAAAGTCACATTTGGCGTCCTTGGTCAGTCGTCTATATCTAAGAGTAAAGATCATGGCTAAATTCAAAGTGGCTGCAATAAAGTGCCCTCAGAAAGTAGCGTTTTCATTGTTTTCATCCATTTTTGGTTATATTTCTTGCCTATAAGTGCATAAAAATAATTTATTTAGTCTAAATAAGCATTCTCCATCGCAGTGATATTTTAAGATAAAAATCGGCGAAAAAAACATCGGCGGAAAAATGTCTTCCGACAAGATGACGTCACTGTGACGTCATCATGATGGTCATCTTGATTTTTTGAAAGCATTTTATGGTAGGCGCTGGCCCAAGTATATAGTATAGAAAGTTTCAGTCCTCTAGCCCGAGGAGTAACGAAAATAGATAGGGAGCGAACACCCCTCCCCCCACATGCCCAAGAATGCAATTAATAGACTCAAAATACCCCGGGTCTGAGTAGGGTTCAGTTGCAGGTAATATTAGCTATAGGTAATGTGCATATTTGTAACAAATCGGATTCAAATACCTCAATAAAGCATAGTTTGATAGCAATTTGCCCTTCCTAAGACACACAGAACGCGAGAAAGTCGATATTTTATCATCTCTGGCGGCCATCTTGGATTTTTGTGTTTCACGTGAATTATAAAGGAAAGTCAAGAGGGCTCCTAGGTTGAAACTTATCAGTAGCCCTTAAGGAAGCATCATGCAAAATATGGCGCTTTTATCCGGCCTGTAATGGTAATGTTGAAAAATCACCCTAAGCCACCTGACTATTAAATGGCTTGGCCAGTTTAAACATAATGTCCGCAGAATGACCCGTTATAGATTTACATTTTTTCTCTGGTATATCAACAGAGAAATGCGTCTTTGGACAAGAAATAAAGGATATGTGACCATGATCGAAACTATCAGTTGCAGCGGGGTTTTGTTTTACCAAGTTTTTTTTATCGAAACCCAAATTATATGAGTGTATATTTGCATGCCAGGTTTTAACTTTCTTTGTACATTGGCGATAGCAGATACGGTACAACATATCCTATTTCAGTTTCTGGGAATAAAGAAAAAGTATGAAACAAACACTCCAAATCTCCCCTCAAGTGTGATATCTCCAGTAAGAAGCCGAATATATAACAAATCCGCGACATTTTAGAACGTGACATCTCGGCATATAAGAGATTTCGGCATGCAACATTTCGGCACAAGTGAAGAGTACGACATTGTGGCACACGACATTTTCACATGTCAAAGTCGCATGCCAAAATGTCGCATGCCGGAATATCGCGTGACGAAATGTCCTGATACCATATATAACACAAGGCTATTTTATGGATAACAACTTCTGTATCCTGTAGACAATATTTGTGTAAGTATTACTGTAAATCGACAAGAGTGTTTCATTACAACAATTTTAATTACTGGCTTATTATTAACAACACTGGCCATTCTGATTCTTCGGTGAAGCAGCTTCTTGTGTGAATAATGTCAATGGACCCAATACCACCCACTGAAGAGACAAAGACACGACGATAGCGCCACTACTCTGAAAAAAACCAGTTGTGTACAGCATTGCACATCTACAAAAATTGTGTATCAGAAGTACCGGTACACAATTTGTGTACTTTTTCTACACAAATTGTGTTACAAGCGTCTAGTCCGTCATTCTTAATTCAGCTGTCGTCCATTAGAGAATATCCGCGTCCATACACTTACTGCTTTGAGGTGTACTTGAGGTGTAGTTGAGGTGTACCTGTGAGGTGTACCCTCAGATATTATGAGGTGTATTTGAGGAGTAGATGAGGTGTAGTTGAGGAGTAGATGAGGTGTAGTTGAGGAGTATCGAAATATGCAAATTAGTACACCTCAGTGAGGTGTACACCTCAGGTGAGGTGTACACCTCAGGTGAGGTGTACACCTCAGGTGAGGTGTACCCCTCAGGTGAGGTGTACCCCTCAGGTGAGGTACTAACTGAGGTGTACTTGAGGCATATCCAATTTTGAAAAATGTATTCATACCTCCATTGAAAATAGGTACCAGGCATATTTGTATTCTCATTTTTTAGTGAACACCGCTCAGTAGATTGATCCCCATCCTCCTCCTACAATAACTTTGCTGCAGCATTTTTCGCTACAAAGCCTACAACTAACATATGAGCAGCCAAACTTGAAAGTAGGGAAAGGTGACCGTGTATGTCGGAAAATGGTAGCACCACACTCTTTAAAGGAGCTTCAACATTGGCTCACAAGTGCCCCAATTGCCACACAGAGGATTCCAATGCAAAAGCATACAAGGGACCAATGTATTTGGGAAGTGACAGTTAACATATCCATTTTGGAAATATATCTGGATGGTTGACAACATATCCACAGGTGCCAAAGTTTGCATGAGATTAACAATAGTTTCTCTGTAAATTATACAACAGTGCCCATTAACTGATTGCTATGATAATTTGAAGAGAAGAATGTTACAGCAGGTTTTAGTTTGATGTATTAGTGTCCTGATGTCAAAATAATAATAAAAATAAAATAAAAATTGAGTTTACATAACATTTTTCATGTTGTTTAGAAGTTCAGGAGGTGTACTTGAGGTGTACGTAGGTAATTTAAAAGTGAGGTACATGTTTTTTTGACAAAGTCAATGAGGTGTACTTGAGGTGTAGGTAATTTAAAGTAACATTCATGCCAGAATGATGATCCAGCATAGACATGTAAAGAAAAAATTAAATTTAATGCCATGTTCAGCAATATTTTGTCTATTTAGCGAGTATGTATATTTTTTATCATTTAGAAAGTGATCGTATAACAGTATTTTCATTATTTTGGGATACAAAATGAGTAATTAGCGAGTATGAATAAAAGATTGTGCTGGCAATTATTTACAATAAGTGGATGGTATATTATGCTCAATTTCATGACAAACCTTTCCACCAAGTCCACCATATATCTTGGGTGTAGGTGGATAACTGTATCTTATGTTCATGCCAAGCTTGTTACGGTGGAGGGTAGGAAATACTTGAGATGTAGATAAATTATGAGGTATAAGTACATACTTGTATACTTTTGTACATGCATATTTTAGCAAAGTCCATGAGATGTACTTGAGGTGTAGGTAAATTACAAGTATATATTTTGACAAAGTTTATGAGGTATCACTCACTGTTAATTATTATTTGTTAATTAAACAAGGGCTGTACTTATTTCAAACTGTCAGACTGAATTGGTGTATGTTACAATAGAATATTAGACTAAGGCAGGAACATCCAACTGAGACATAGAGTTAAAAA
Organism: Hanleya hanleyi; assembly: GCA_036873755.1. Classification (NCBI taxonomy): domain Eukaryota; kingdom Metazoa; phylum Mollusca; class Polyplacophora; order Lepidopleurida; family Hanleyidae; genus Hanleya; species Hanleya hanleyi. The sequence continues at coordinate 19,173 of JAVTVY010047451.1, read as the reverse complement.
GTATTAAGAAAATAATTAAAGAAGAGCTCCAGCTGAGAATGTATATGCAGGTGACACAAGAAATAGCAGAAGTAGATTTTATGTATTGTAAACTGGAAAACAAGGTATGACCTGTCAAGTGGTTCTTTTATTCATAGAGGGTGTATGAGATTTACAGTTAGCCAACCCATTTATTGATTTATTTTAAAATATAGCGCTTAAATGAACTAAGAAATGTACTTTAAAATATAAATAAAACATTTAGTTGATCATGTTGATGGGCAGTGAAATCTGTATGGGAAGCCAAGGTAAACTTGAGGTGTACAAAAATTACAAGTATATTTTGACAGTCCCAGAGGTGTACTTGAGGTACATGTACATGCATAGTTTGGCAAAGTCCATAAGGTGTACTTGAGGTGTAGTATATAACATATCTATTTTTGACAAAGTCCATGAGGTGTACTTGAGGTGTAGGTAGATTACACGTATATTTTGACAAAGTTCCAGAGGTGTACTTGAGGTACATGCATATTTTGGCAAAGTTCATAAGGTGTACTTGAGGTGTAGGTAAATTACAAAAATATTTTTTCAAAGTCCGTGAGGTGTACTTGAGGTGTATACACCTTGAAAAAGAAAATGAGGTGTACACCTCAGGTACACCTCAACTACACCTCAAGTTGATGTGTACACCTCAGGTACACCTCGACTACACCTCAACTTGAGGTGTACACCTCAAGTCTGTAAGGGTAATCCAAAGACCTATTCCATATTCCATATAACAGTATTAGCACCAAATTCAAAAAGACAATTATAGTATGTATAGGCTTGTTTCCTACAAGAGAGAAGCGGTCAACAGTTTTCAATGATGCCGGCAGACATCATGATGTTCCAAAAATATCAAAATGTATCACAGATACACAGTGTTTGTAGATGTTCAATTTTGTTACAGCGATGTGTATCTGTGGTACACAGTTGCTTTTAGAGAGTACCGGAGGAACAAAATGTCAGTGCGAATGATGTGTGATAAATCATACAAGATATAATTATTTGATTTTATCACGTAAATGCAATGCACAGGTATCTAATATCATTTTTGTGGAAGAAGGTGATCAAAATTACATGGACTTATGACGTGATATATTCATTGCGAAGAAGAATGTAGCATTAGATGTAGCATGGGGCAAAGATTATGGTTAAACAATATACGAGGGAGATCAAGGTTTTTAGCTTTCGTGATTAACGCCCTTTATTAGTATTGTTGTTATGGTAACAATATGATATAGCGATATTGCCATTACCATTTTTGTAAGTTCGAGAGGCCATTCATCGCCTCTCGCGATAGCACTGCAAGTTTTAAAACCATCCCTTGGATGCACTCACAGATGACTATAGTTCTTTTTGTTAGGGAGATAGTTCCTAAAATCTGCTCGGAATATCATAAATTTATTGTCAACCTTTTATCAATTTGAACGCAAGCCCTAGTGGCATATATGCCATTTGGTTCTCACGAGAACTGTTCACATAATGGTTTTATAGTGATTATAACAATATGGCATTTCTAAGTTCAACAACAAAGGGATATCCACAGTCAATTTAGTTGTTAAGGATTTACTGCTGCATAGTTAATATTATTGTTATATTATCATTTCTTGGTTCAACAATAGAGAATGAAGCATGATCGATAAGGTTAAACAGCTTTGTGAATATATGTTAAATAGAAAGTATATTAAGTCTTCTTGAATGGCGAATATATGCAATTTACATGACATTATGAATGCTCTAATTATACAATATATTGCCTCCCATTCAACAAAAAATGTGTATGAATAAAATGTACTTGCGAATCTACGCTAAATAGACAATATATTAACTTACCATGAGTTGCGAATCTACGCTAAAATGAAGATAATAATTCTCCCAGGATTCGGCGAGAACAAGATCAGAGTGCGAATCTACGCTAATTACACGATATATTAACTGTGCGAATCTAATTTAGATGATAATTAGATAAAATGCTATTTAGACAAGATATTGTCTCTCATCCATAGAAACGAGTTGCCGAGATCAAATCGTTTTGCGAATGTACGCTAAATTAAAAACAGTAATTTCCCTGAAATCATTCTCCCGATGTGTTCTCCCAATGTCAGTTCCCAATTCTGATTTTGTAACCTAACAGTCGGTGAAATACCCTCTGACGGCACTGTGCAAAAAAAACCGCACGCGCATGTGCATTTGGTCGCTATTGATTTTGATCGACACAGGAAGCATGTATCTATCTGTATATGACAAGGGTGAAAACCGCATCCAGTATATCTTATAAACGAATTCAAAGATTTATTCTAAATCATTACGGAAGAACAGACAGTATACAAAGTCTTCTTTACCTGTATCATGCTGAGCACTTTCATAAGAAGTTATCAAATTGATTTGCGAATATATACTAAAATGAAAATATATTAATTCTCCCTGTAGTCGGAGAGAACAAAATCAGAGTGCGAATCTACGCTAATTAAGTCTTTGTGAACTGCGAATCTTTGCAGTTTACATGAGATTATCAAAGTGATAATTAGACAATATATTGTCTCTCCTGCAATCGCGCGGCGGTAAAGCCCATTTGCGAATCTACGCTAAATAGACAATATATTAACTCTCCCTGAAGTGTGAATCTATGCAAATTAGATGAGATTATCAATTTCCTAATTAGACAATATATTGCCCCTCATCCGCAGCCGGCAAGGAAAAACTCATTTGCGAATCTACGTTAAATAGACAATATATTAACATTCCAGCAAGTGTGAATCTATGCAATTTATAGGAGATTATCAAAGTGCTAATTAGACAATATATTGCCTCCCCTGCAGTTTCGCCGATGTAAAACAGATTTGCGAATCTAGCTAAATAGACAATATTTTATCTCTCCATGAAGTGGGAATCTATGCAATTTAGATGAGATTATCAAAGTGCTAATTAGACAATATATTGCCTTCTCTGCAATCTCGCCGAGGTAAAACACATTTGCGAATCTACGCTAAATCGACAATATATTAACTCTCCATGAAGTGCGAATCTATGCAATTTAGATGAGATTATCAATTTCCTAATTAGACAATATATTGTCTGCCCTGCAGTCTCGCCGAGGTAAAAGATTTGCGAATCTACGCTAAATAGAAAATATATTAACTCTCCATGAAGTGCGAATCTATGCAATTTAGATAAGATTATCAAAGTGCTAATTAGACAATATATTGTCTTCTCTGCAATCTCGCCAAAGTTGAACACATTTGCGAATCTAAGCTAAATAGACAATATATTAACTCTCCATGAAGTGCGAATCTATGCAATGTAGATGAGATTATCAAAGTGCTAATTAGACAATATATTGTCTTCTCTGCAATCTCGCCGAAGTTAAACACATTTACGAATCTACGCTAAATAGAAAATATATGTGAAGTGCGAATCTATGCAATTTAGATGAGATTATCAAAGTGCTAATACATTACCTCGCATAACAAAAAAGTGAATGACAAATCGATTTGCGAATCTACGCTAAATAGATGACATATTACCTTACCATGCCGTGCGAATGTATGCAATTTAGATTATAATTAGAAGAATTATCTATTGCCTTCAAACCCCGGCACCAAAGATTAGCAAGATATCTGCACTATATTGTCACCAGTGCTATTTAGCACCATGTTAAGAGATAGGGGAGAATGAAAAATGTCAAGGAAAAAGCCAATTGCGCATCTAACTCCTTCAAACTTGATATTCATTGACGGTTAAACTTGATACCTGTACTATGGGAACCTGGATGGTAATCGAGAGATGAAACAGAGTGCCATCTATATATATCGATTACCATCCCGGCAGCTGCTTTACGAGACCGATAAGGGCAGAATCATTTTAGATATATTCTTCCTTATGTCCTAAGGAAGAAATGATTCAATTAAAAGATTTCAGTCACTTCTACATGTATTGGTCTTGCACTGTGTCAATAAATGTTGTGAATACCCAAGAAAACGGAAATTCTCTTAGGTATATTAGCTCTCTTTCAATGCAATATTTTTTTCACGTTTTGAATGCAATATTTTTTAATTATGTTTTGAATATTTTCGGTTGACTTCATGTACTGACTCATGATCCACACGCACACAACTTTTCCTTATCAACTTCATTAAAAGTATGAGATGAACAGTATTGCGTGATACAGTTCCACAGAGGTGCTAACATTACAGATGTGGAAATTTATCTGGATATGGTATTTTCATCCTAATTTGGTTTGGCTATACACTGAAATGACCATGGTTCAACTGTAACCCATAATTCCACACAATATCCATATTTTGGAACACTTCAAATGCTGAAAAACAGCATATAATATATTTTATCACATTGCAATTCAGACTATAAGAAAAGTGAGAAGTTTACCTAGCAATTAAGAAAATCATTCCTAAAGAATTCACTAAATGTAGGGTTTGAGGAAAAATATTGTCTTTAGCAACTGTTAAGGGGGCTTTTTGAAATTGGGGCACACTAGAAACTGGCATAAGGCATTCCAAACAGAGTGGCATGGTGCGCCGTGTTGGAACTCCTCGGAACTCCATGCTATACAGTTTGGAACTCAGCAAACAAATGATGGCTCATGCCATACCATGCAGCGGCATGGGGGAATGATCTAGGCCATTCCAACTGGAACTCTAATCCATCCAGATCAGAACACCAAACTGGGCATGGTGTATCTCATTTGAATAACCGGCATATGCCATCCCTACCATGGAACTCAGTTCCTAATTTCAAGAAGCTCCCTAATGTGAAATCTGTCAATTGATACATTTAACTTTTCGGTATACATGCAATAACAATAATCAAATGAAATACATGTAAGTTGGTATTGGTTAACCTATGTGTACAGAATGGCCCTGCTACATGTACATGTACTTGACAGAACCTTTTTCAGAACTAAATTACACTAACAATGTGTATTTAGAATTTAGAAGAACCAATATTACAGTTTTCCTCCCACCGTGACCCGTAAAGCTAGTATTACATTTAGTTAACTGAAAGTGTTCATAAGATTCAATTTAGTTAACTGAAAGTGTTCATAAGATTCAATTTAGTTAACTGAAAGTGTTCATAAGATTCAAATTTTGAGAGTGTATCAAATAATTATTCATGAAGATTACAAATTATACTATGATATGGCTCCATGAGCAGTATGGAGTTAAACTTCTCAATTGTTAAACTTTCCTGGTAAGAATGTACTCTGCCTCATATGAGACAGAACTGACCATCAGGCTACATGTACATGGTCAGTTAATATTCTATTATAGGATTCTGTGGAGTACAGCAAAGATCACATTGACACTGTACACATGTGTTGTGACCCAAATGGTTGCAGCAGATAAGCTGAGCTGTAGATACCATACATTTGTTTATCTGGCCACCTGCATATCAACTCTGCTCAAGTATAATTTTGGCTATCCATGTGAATTAAATTTGGAAGGTAACATCTCAGATTATACAGAAAGCTTTAATTCAATGGCATGGTTTTGTTCTATTCATGAAATCCGGTCTGAGTTTCATTTTCCCCAATTGTCTACATCTACATGTGTACCATTGTTCTAAATGTATAGCCTGAGCCTGTGTGAAATGCACTAGAACGTCCTGTTTCTCGTGATTTTCAGGAAAATAGGCAGTTTTGATAATTATCAATCATTATTAAACTATGGGAATTGTGAGGTACATGTACATCTTGATCCATATTTGATATCTTGGAAATTGTCCCAAACAAATGAGGAGAGCTCATGTATCATGTGCATGTATCACTAAAGTCTGTTTAACGATACATGTATATTGTGTCAAAACTGAGATTCTGTGTATACCGAATCATTTAATCATTTTTTAAATACAATATTCACCAGTTTTGCATTAATATACTTCATATCAAGGTAACCCAGCTAACATATACATGTTTGAAGTTTTAGCTTGCTGTGATTTATGCAGTTTATCACTGTTTTTGGGTGACCACAATTCTGTTACATTAACAACATATCCCATAATGAACAGTCTTTCATGATTCAGAACGATAAATACTCCATTAATTCAATCACCAGAATTGCAATTTGGGAGTAAAAATGAGGGGAGTTATCAATTCCGAATTAAGAATTTACATCAAATAGAGCATGCATGAGCACTTGTATGACCTGTGCAGAGATGCACAAATTCTTAGGTACTGTAAAATCGTTCAAGTTTACTATCAAGGATGGAAATAATAAGTACAACAGCAACAACACTATAAAATGATGGATATAAGAAATAGACCGAATTAAGGATTGCTTTAATTAGGTTTGCAACAAATTATCCAACAGTAGCAATATTATAAGATCATGGATATAAGAAATAGACCGAAGTTACATGTAGGATTGCTTAAATATTACGTTTGCATAATAGATAACAATAGTTATAATATTGCATCGAGATAAAAAGTCTTTAAATAAAGGAATTTCTAAGCTCAATTGTAGCTTGAACTTAGATCGATGATTGATCTAATGTTGGATGGAAACATCAATGTTTAGAATAAGTTATTCATAATTGAATCTGATAATAATTATACATATAAAGACATCTTTCCATTGATAACAAATATCCATCAGCATACAGTGACATATGTCCAGACGAAATGTACATGTAGATGTAGTAGTAGTAGTAGTGAAATCTCACCTGACTGAGTGAATGCAACAGATCTCCGATTCTGACCTCCTACTCCTGGTTATCAACTTTATATTTGAATGGATGATCCCAAATTATGCAAATTGTCAATTTGAGACTTACATGAAATTTCACTTCATCTGACATAAAAGTTCAGCACAAATTATGGATCTGTTTTTCAGTTTTTGTAGAAAGCTTGATTATATTCAATTGTCTGGAAGAAACACTTTGTACATGTATTCACCAGCTGTTTCATTAAAAAATGAGCTGGGAAATCGGTTGAGATATTCAGTAACACAGGTAACACCCACAACGATGTATGTGTGTGAGAAGGGGGTGTACCGTGCAGGTTCCTTATTACATGTATCTCAGAATTTTCCAGATGGATCTTTGTCAGTAAGAAAAGCAACCCTGAATATGGATAAGTATTACAGTGAACAAAGTTACAGACAGCTCAATATGTGCAGTATATACACAAGATATAATGTGATCTTAGCCAACACACATTCATGATTTAGTAAGCTAGTGATGTCAATCTGGTTATATAATTAGTTTTGATAAGCTCTGTCATTTTCAGATAAAGTTGGTAGACTGTTGTTGACAATAAATATTAAGAGCTAACCTGGACTAGTATCACTAGGATCTTTATCAATTAAACCTCGGCAACATAAAAGTAGCTGAAAATGGAAGGGATAAAGATTTCAATGGATGGATTTCGCTACCATTTCCGATATATATGTGTGCATACATACAGGTAACAGCCTTAGAGGAAGTAATTATATGTTGTGGTCCAGCCCTCAAGTCCTTTGATTTGCATGGATCGAAGAAATCTAAACCTGTCTTTGTCATTGACAAACATAGTATGCTCTGAAGTTCATGGGACACCCTAGTTCAAGTTTCAAGTTTCCCAAGTTCCCTAGTTCCAAGTTCCCAGGTTCCAAGTTCCAGCTCTGTAGTTCAAAGCTCCAGTTCCCCAAAGCTCCCCCTTCAAAGTTTCAAGCTCCAGTTCCCCCAAGCCCCACCTCCAAAGTTCAAAAGCTACAGTTCAAAAGCTCCCAGACCCAACTACTCCCAGATAAGAAGGCTTGAGGGGTTATAAATGACAAGCTCCATGGTTTCAGAAAGATCGCTACCGATACTGTACAACATCTAGTACTAAACCTCTCGTAATACAGGGCATGTCGCCTAATAATATTTCTTTACAATACTTGTATATGTTTCGTACATTTTTAGCATCGGCCAGTCTTTTATTTTGTACCGGTCATTACCGTTCGGCGGTAAGTGTGCATAGAAATTGAGCCAAGCAGAATATTTTGATCTATCATATAAAATTGGCAATATTTGATGCTGACAGTGCACAATGTAAACCCGAAAAAAAATAAGATGGATTAAAAAAGTTATTAAACTTCACACACATTTCTTTGTAAACATCGCATATCCTTTCTGTATGTAGACACCTGCCGGCCAATAATTGAAAGTTGGCATGATCATTTGCCCCTGAAACTTAAAATGACTCGAATATAAATGGTTCAGCTCTCAATGCTGGTATACTGAAATGATAAATAAATCATACAAATCTGGAGTCGGAATCAATCTCTTATGTTTCCTCTTGTTAGCCTTTGTTACACCCTTTATACATCTGTAATATCCCTTGTGTTCAGTTCCAGTGTAATTTCAGAAAATGAAGCCTTTTGATGATTCACGGATATCAAACTGCTGCACCTTTCCGTGGATCCAATCAGGAATCAGCCTTATCCTGTTTATAAGCAATTTTATTACATCCATATCTCAAGTCCATTCTGATGAGGCAAATTCCATTATTTGATTTAGATAATTCCTGTCCAGAGTCTACTTCTCAGGGATTCCCCACCTGCACTGTCATATATCCATCACTATTACGCAACCAAAGTTATGTTGTGTCTATATTCTGGATTATCACTTTGTTTCATGTGCAGTCATTTAGATACCTGGCAGCCTTTGACTTATCTTATGTACATATTCTCACTAGGTCCCCACAACCTGTGTAAACACGGTAATCTGCTCAAGGAATATAATCAGTTTATTGTCAATGTGTGTAATTCTAATAGTACAGGGGCTCCAATTGTGTGTGTTGGGAATGGAGGGGGGGGGGGGGGGCAACTTCACGCTTACCAGAACTACATGGCATGTTTGTAATCATCACATCAGCCACAAACGGTAAATTATTATGTAATTTTATTGATGCAGCTTGGTTTCACAGAAAGCCATAATCATCCGATCGGACGTCCATGGCTCTGTACAAAACAATTCAAATTTTCAAAAGTCGACAAATAGAAATACGAAGCTGCGCATCTGAAAACCCCTCGGCTCTGGGCACCAGCCATTCATAATTTATTCAATTTGAACCAAGGTGTCAGGAACACCAAGCTGTCAAGTGACAAATATACAGATTATCAAAAATGTCGCAATTAGAAATGGCCCGTAAGGTTTCCATCCAATCAGAGAAACCAGTATTCATTACATAAGTCTCCTGATGCATCGATGATGTATACCAAATTTTACTTGGAGCATTTGAACGGTATCAGAGATAAACAGCATTAATGATGTCGCATAAATTAAAGATGGCCACCCATCCTTCCCGCCACTCAGAGGGACTGATATGGTTATTCATTCATGCAAGTCTCTTCATACATGTACATCGATGCTGTATACCATGTTTCGTATAGAACAAATAAAATTAAATTGTATCAGAGATATACATCATTAAAGATTTTGCATAAATTAAAGCCGCCAAAGTTTCCAACCAATCGGGTCCAGATTCAATAGGGTTCTGGGTCACGAGCATATGGATGTACACTGCAAGTTTGGTGTGCCTAGGTTAAGTCGTTCTAACGATATCTGAGTAACGAGAAAGGTGTGACGGATGGATGGATAGGACGACAACACTATCCTTCGACCAAATTTTGGCAGAGGGGTAAAAAATCGAAACAATGCTGGCGATTATATGAATTACATAACTAAGAAATCTTTGAAATGAAACTAATTGCCATCCATTCATACATACCTCTAATTTTGGGTGCTGATGTGTAAGTGAATTGCGGTAATTCGATATATATGGGGTACCGGTATCTAGTGATCAAGAGGGTCAATGCGACAGTCCGAATCATAAGGGGAACAAGACGGGTATATGATGAATACAAGAAATCTCATGACCGGTCGCATTTGTCATGTTTGTAAAAGAAAGTCCAGTCGCGTATCATCGGCGACCGAATAGCCCCTGTCAAATCATACCATCCCTTACAGAAAATTAAGATTGCAGAGAGATTGCAGAGAGATTGCGGAGTTAGCTTGCGGTAGCTTACAATGTTAGCTACCGATAAGATCCCATTTGAAACATTGGGAGCTTGCGCTAGCTCCCGATAAGGCCGGTAGGTTGGCTCCCGCAAGGTAGTGATAGCTCCCCGCAACCTAGCGCAAGCTTGCGCCAGCTCCCGATTGTAGCTCCCTGCGAGCTCGCGCCAGGTCCCCATTCCTGCTCCATGCGAGCTTGTGCTAGCTCCCCGCGAGCTCGCGATACCTCCCCGCGAGCTCGCGATACCTCCCCGCAAGCTCGCGATAGCTCACCGCAACCTTGCGCTAGCTCCCCGCAAGCTGCTACCTTGCCGGGAGCTACCGATAAGCTCCCATTTGAAACATTGCTAGTTTGCGGCTGTCCATGGTAGCCAGCGCTAGTTAACGAAGATCCAGAGTTGTATTACTGTTGTAGGGTTGCGCGAGCTAGCGGTAGGTGGCGCAAGCTAGTGGTAGGTTGCGCAAGCCAGCGACCTATCAAACTTGATCCACAAAATCAGTGACCCTGGTTCAGCCTACAATTTCACAAATTCATTATGTAGGTCAATATCAGAACAAAGACAGGGTGAGCATACATGTACTATATACACCAGCTATTTGAATACATGCAGAACAAATTAGGGGAAAAGATCTGAATTTTGCAAAAAGGTAGATTAACTATCCAATAAAATTAAAAGTTTTATAGCTAATTGAGGTTAACCATGGGTTAACTGAATAATGACCATCCATTTAGTTTGCTTAAGAAATAGCCTAGTACTGGTATCAAGTGAATCCAAATTGAATTGCTATTCATCTTTAAGAAATAACATGAGGTGAGTTTCAGTGGATTATTAAATGCATTATATGCCTTATACTCTACACCAGGTCTAAGTTAGAAAATTCATAATTAAACCCTCTCCTACTCTCACTATGTTAATTCACTTCAGTCAAAACTCAGCTATGATTGCTTGATCATTTAAAAGAGCATGTACTTACCAGAAACTAATGAAACAACATGAAATGACTCTCTCTTATAGATACATCCATTGAACTGAGATGTATAACAGCTTCTCCCTCCAATTTTTCAAATGCTGACTGCATCACACACCATCCCTCCCCGTTCAAAAGTAGTCCATTTCCAGGGCAGGAAATACCAAGGATAAAAGGGCACTAATCCCATATCTAAAGAAAGTTTATCATTCACAAGAATGTGAAAACATAAGTAAATATCCGTAGCACTGCAGAGAACAGATTTGTTGGCCTTGTGTGGAAGGGAACTTTGGAATTTTATTATGTATTCCTACACACTGGTCACGAGACTGACCCAGATTTTCCAGATGTTGGTTTAAGGAAGGCCTATATAGCTGGACAGGAAAAGTAATGGTGTGGAATCTCAAGAATACAGAGACTATCAAATATCTCAAACTTGCGATAGCTCCCGCAAAGTTGCGCTACCTCTCGCGAGCTAGCAGGTTTGAAACTCTGCGATGATGGTAGGTAGCGCAAACTTGCGGTGAGTACTAGAAACAATCTATGATAGTGAGCGCGAGGTAGCGGGTATCTCACGCAAGCTAACGGGTAGCTCCCGCTGGCTCTCGCGATCTGCTGGTTAGCTCGCACTAGTTCGTGCAAGGTAGCGGATAGCTCGCGCAAGGTAGCGGATAGCTCGCGCAAGGTAGCGGATAGCTCGCACAAGTTAACATATGAGCCCGGGAGCTTAGCGGGAGCTCCCCGCAACCTTAAATTTCTATAAGGGATGATACTACATTTGTTAGTACACACATAGCTCAAAAAGTTCTGTTTCAACAGAATATTTAGCAAATCATCCAATTATTTCTGCATAAAGGCATGGAAATGTACCCCTCTACTCCTTACTTACTTTCCCTGATCCCACAGCTATCCTGACGCGTATTCACGGTCTTCCGACCTCCAAAAATCTGATAAGATGGGCATTTGAATTTGAGAGAGAAGGATTTTCACTTTCTGTGACCTCATAGCTATCCCAGCGAAGTTTCACAACAAAAGAAACAGATCGATTGTAAAATTATAAGACGGAAGTGTGTAATCTAAGTTCCTCTACAGAGGATTGATAGGACTTTCTCCCATTTAAAGTTATTGGCGATCTGTGCTATCCTGAAGGATGTTTTCACAAACTTCTAATCCCCCCCAAAACTGGTTCCAGTAGGTGTTAGATGCGGCTTATTTTAATCTGTAATCTATAATCAGTGAGCTCCACAACAATTCAAAACATGTGTTGAACAGGCTAGACAGTAACATTATAATAAGTAACATTATAATAAGGGCTGATTAACAATGGCATATGTGTTATGCCTCTTAAACAACCAGATGTTTATCATATCTGGGAGCTTTTGAACTGTAGCTTTTGAACTTTGGAGGTGGGGCTTGGGGGAACTGGAGCTTGAAACTTCGGAGGGGGAGCTTGGGGGAACTGGAGCTTGGAACTACGGAGCTGGAACTTGGAACTTGGGAACTTGGAACTAGGGAACTTGGGAAACTTGAAACTTGAACTAGGGTGTCCCGAAGTTCATTCCATGTTGTGACTCCATAGAGAGACCTTAAACAAAAGGACCTCAAGCATGCATCCCTGCTTAAGTTTGATTCATTTTATAGGATATTAGGGATAATTTTATACATGTTATTAAACTTCAGGATGTAATAGCACATGTACAAAATATGCCTGTAGTAAATTACATGTACCTTAATTGTTATTTACAAGTTCCCCTATTATTGCCAAAGACGTTCATGCAATATTTAGCATTCATGAAGCCTAAATGTACATTGTACCACTAAACTAAATGGGGGGAGGTACAAAACTGGTTTCCCACAACTAATTTGGCCTTCAAGTGCAGAATTCTCCAAAATCGTCTAAACATGGAGCCTTAGCTGTAGTAGGCCCCATGGTCCAAATGATATGTATTTATATATAAACCCAAGCTACAAGGTTCACATTCTCTATGTATTCCTCTATAAACCCAGGATGTATGAAGTATTTGGGTAAAATAAGAAATGGGTCAAGCTTTTAACCTGGCCACTGTGTCAGCGTTTATATGTTTGAGAATGTCCCTATTGTTAGCAGTTTGTTTCTCGTCTGCTTTGATTGGCTGGTCGAATCTGAGCACATTATAATATATTGAATAATGAGAAAAACCATTCAATAATTGGTCACAAAAGGATTCAATAATTTTGAGAATATATGGCCTAAAATAATTCAATTTATATTCTTAAACCGAATAAAGAAAAGCATTATTAAAGATTTTGGTTGATGATTCTGTATTCAAAACCTAATCTAAATTATATATTTAATATTTTTGAATGGAACAAAGCAAAATGCAACATTTTGTCCGATTTTTGAATGAATATAGTGCATTATAGGACATAAATTGGAATTATTGAATAAATTAGATTGCCTGCCTTAGTCAATACTTTATACATATATTCCATCTCTATGGTGAATATACAATTCAATCTGTGAGACAGAGCTAAATCATTCTGAGATCTCCACATGTGACTTCTGGTTTTGGATCCTGCACCCTGTCCTTTCTGCACATAATTTTTGCTACACAGTTAGTGATCACCCCATACTCAAGCATAGCGCTATCAGAAAGCTCGAGAAGGGGATAACTGCAGCCCCGCAGCCGGTGCGTCTGGCAGTAGCGGTGCGTCTCCCAGTAGTGCGTCTCCCAGTAATCAAGGTACACAACTCTGCACAGTACTTTTCGCCTCGAACATATGCCCGAAGGTATATTCATTATATTAAATTGCTTAATTAAACTGCTACAATAATATCTACACAGCTGAAACAAAAAATTGAATAATTTTTTCATATGCCATAAAATAGTGTGATGTTGTTGTTTTTGTATTTGCTTATTGTAATTTCTAGGAGCACGTAAATGACACACAAGACATGTTTGTAGCGCGAAATATTTTCCCCATAATTTATCATTGTATTGCCGCAGTAAGAACTCTCGGTGCGTCTCCCAGTAATGTGGTATATGGAGCATTGTATTGCTGCAGGCACAAATCTCGGTGCGTCTCCCAGTAGCGCCGTGTGTGGGGCAGTGTATTGTTGCATATAGAAGTGTCGGTCCATCTCTCAGTACTGCCGTGTGTTTGGCAATCTAGTGCTGCATACAGAAATCTCGGTACGTCTCCCAGTAATCCCGTGTGTGGGGCAGTATATGGCTGCAGAGAGAAATCTCGGTGCGTCTCCCAGTAATGCCGTGTGTTGAGCATTGTATTGCTGCAGACAGAAATCTCGGTGCGTCTCCCAGTAATGCCGTGTGTTGAGCATTGTATTGCGGCAGACACAAATCTCGGTGCGTCTCCCAGTAATGCCATATGTGGGGCAGTATATGGCTGCAGACAGAAATCTCGGTGCGTCTCCCAGTAATGCCGTGTGTTGAGCATTGTATTGCTGCAGACACAAATCTCGGTGCGTCTCCCAGTAATGCCGTGTGTTGAGCATTGTATTGCTGCAGACACAAATCTCGGTGCGTCTCCCAGTAGTACCGTGTTTTGATACTTATATTGCTGCAGGCAAAAATTCGGTGCGCCTCCCAGTAATGCCGTGTGTGGGGCAGTATATGGCTGCAGACACAAATGTCGGTGCGTCTCCCAGTAATCCCGTGTGTGGGGCCGTATATGGCTGCAGACAGAAATCTCGGTGCGTGTCCCAGTAATCCCGTTTGTGGGGCAGTATATGGCTGCAGACAGAAATCTCGGTGCGTCTCCCAGTATTCCCGTGTGTGGGGCAGTATATGGCTGCAGACAGAAATCTCGGTGCGTCTCCCAGTAGTGCCGTGTGTTGAGCATTGTATTGCTGCAGAGATAAATCTCGGTGCGTCTCGCAGTAATGCCGTGGGTGTGGCAGTACATGGCTGCAGAGAGAAATCTCGGTGCGTCTCGCAGTAATGCCGTGTGTGGGGCAGTATGTGACTGCAGACAGAAATCTCGGTGCGTCTCCCAGTAATGCCGTGTGTTGAGCATTGTATTGCTGCAGAGACAAATCTCGGTGCGTCTCCCAGTAATACCGTGTGTGGAGCATTGTATTGCTGCAGAGATAAATCTCGGTGCGTCTCCCAGTAATGCCGTATGTTGAGCATTGTATTGCTGCACACACAAATTTCGGTGCGTCTCCCACTAGTGCCGTGTGTTGAGCATTGTGTTGCTGCAGACACAAATCTCGGTGCGTCTCCCAGTAATGCCGTGTGTGGGGCACTATATGGCTGCAGGCAGAAATCTCGGTGCGTCTCCCAGTAATGCCGTGTGTGGAGCATTGTATTGCTGCAGACACAAATCTCGGTGCGTCTCCCAGTAATGCCGTGTGTGGAGCATTGTATTGCTGCAGACACAAATCTCGGTGCGTCTCCCAGTAATGCCGTGTGTTGAGCATTGCATTGCTGCAGACACAAATCTCGGTGCGTCTCCCAGTAATGCCGTGTGTTGAGCATTGTATTGCTGCATAGACAAATCTCGGTGCGTATCCCAGTAATGCCGTGTATGGGGCAGTATATGGCTGCAGAGAGAAATCTCGGTGCGTCTCCCAGTACTGCCGTGTGTGGGTCAGTATATGGCTGCAGAGAGAAATCTCGGTGCGTCTCCCAGTAATGCCGTGTGTGGGGCAGTATTTGGCTGCAGAGAGAAATCTCGGTGCGTCTCCCAGTAATGCCGTGTGTTGAGCATTGTATTGCTGCAGACACAAATCTCGGTGCGTCTCCCAGTAATGCCGTGTGTTGAGCATTGTATTGCTGCAGACACAACTCTCTGTGCGTCTTGCAGTAATGCCGTATGCGGGCAGTATATGGTTGCTGGCAGAAATCTCGGTGCGTCTCCCAGTAATGCCGTGTGTTGAGCATTGTATTGCTGCAGAGACAAATCTCGGTGCGTCCTGCAGTAATGCCGTATGTGGGGCAGTATATGACTGCAGAAACAAATCTCGGTGCGTCTCGCAGTAATGCCGTGTGTTGAGCATTGTATTGCTGCAGACACAAATCTCGGTGCGTCTCCCAGTAATGCCGTGTGTTGAGCATTGTATTGCTGCAGAGACAAATCTCGATGCGTCTCCCAGTAATGCCGTGTGTGGGTCAGTATACGGCTGCAGACAGAAATCTCGGTGCGTCTCCCAGTAATGCCGTATGTGGGGTAGTATATGGCTGCAGACATAAATGTCGGTGCGTCTCCCAGTAATCCCGTGTGTTGAGCATTGTATTGCTGCAGAGACAAATGTCGGTGCGTCTCGCAGTAATGCCTTGTATGGGGCGGTATATGGCTGCAGAGAGAAATCTCGGTGCGTCTCCCAGTAATGCCGTGTGTTGAGCATTGTATTGCTGCAGAGACAAATCTCGGTGCGTCTCCCAGTAATGCCGTGTGTGGAGCATTGTATTGCTGCAGAGACGAATCTCGGTGCGTCTCCCAGTAATGCCGTGTGTTGAGCATTGTGTTGCTGCAGACACAAATCTCGGTGCGTCTCCCAGTAATGCCGTGTGTTGAGCATTGTATTGCTGCAGAGACAAATCTCGGTGCGTCTCGCAGTAATGCCTTGTGTTGGGCAGTATATGGCTGCAGACAAAAATCTCGGTGCGTCTCTCAGTAATGTCGTGTGTGGGTCAGTATATGGCTGCAGATAGAAATCGCGATGCGTCTCGCAGTAATGCCGTGTGTTGAGCATTGTATTGCTGCAGAGACATATCTCGGTGCGTCTCGCAGTAATGCCGTGTGTGGGGCAGTATATGGCTGCAGAGAGAAATCTCGGTGCGTCTCGCAGTAATGCCGTGTGTGGGGCAGTATATGGCTGCAGAGAGAAATCTCGGTGCGTCGACAAGTAATGCCGTGTGTCGGTTAGTATACGGCTGCAGATAGAAATCTCGGTGCGTCGCCCAGTAATGCACTGTGTGTGGGTCAGTATATGGCTGCAGAGAGAAATCTCGGTGCGCCTCCCAGTAATGCCGTGTGTGGGGCAATATATGGCTGCAGACAGAAATCTCGGTGCGTCTCCCAGTAATGCCGTGTGTTGAGCATTGTATTGCTGCAGAGACAAATCTCGGTGCGTCTCGCTGTAATGCCGTGTGTGTGGCAGTACATGGCTGCAGAGAGAAATCTCGGTGCGTCTCGCAGTAATGCCGTATGTGGGTCAGTATATGACTGCAGACAGAAATCTCGGTGCGTCTCCCAGTAATGCCGTGTGTTGAGCATTGTATTGCTGCAGTCACAAATCTCGGTGCGTCTCCCAGTAATGCCGTGTGTTGAGCATTGTATTGCTGCAGAGACAAATCTCGGTGCTTCTCACAGTAATGCCGTATGTGGGGCAGTATATGGCTGCAGACAGAAATCTCGGTGCGTCTCCCAGTAATGCCGTGTGTGGAGCGTTGTATTGCTGCAGAGACAAATCTCGGTGCGTCTCGCAGTAATGCCGTATGTGGGGCAGTATATGACTGCAGACAGAAATCTTGGTGCGTCTCCCAGTAATGCCGTGTGTTGAGCATTGTATTGCTGCAGAGACAAATCTCGGTGCGTCTCCCAGTAATGCCGTATGGGGGTCAGTAAACGGCTGCAGACAGAAATCCCGGTGCGTCTCCCAGTTATGCCGTATGTGGGGCAGTATATGGCTGCAGACAGAAATCTGGGTCCTAACGCAGGCTAGGGGATTGTAACACAGGCTAGGGCACTGTAACAATGGATGACCTATTCACTTTCCGCTTACACATGGTGGCAGAGGTTCGAGGTTAGTCGAAGGTTTGCAATATTGTTCACACAGCAAGACAGACCCCCATCCATAGATGATGTGCCCTATGTATTGGAATGATGGGTTGAACGGTTTCGGGCAACAGGAACTCGAGCATTGTGGTGTAAATTCAAGGCGGCCGCCAAACGCTTGGACCAAACAAAAATAGACCCGCACTCTGGTGTACCCTATGCCCTACGGGCTATAGGGTACGGGGTGCACCACAGATGCGTGCGCATACGTACGATGTCGTCACTTCCGTGCTATGAGCTCGAAGAGCTCCGGAGCTCCGCCCCACGGGAGCTACCACCATCACCGGGCGTTGGCGGGCGTCAACGCCCGGTGGTGGTGGCGATGATGTCTGTACATATAGGAATGAACACGTGTCCCTCATCTATCCATATGTATTGGTCGACTGATCAACATGTCCTGTACGTGTACGTTCTGTCAGAGAACCTTCTCTTGTCGCGATAGTATGCTTAGACACATTCAATGCAAACGCATCCAAGAGACACCGCCGAGTCCCACTATAGGTCCAGCAAGTGGAATAGAGGATCCCTATACAATGACGGTTAGCGGCTCTACGACATGTGAAAAGACGTCCTTGGTGATGAAGAGGAAGGTGTGGCAACCCCAGCTCCGTCACGTGTTGTTTGGTGTTATAGCCAAAGGCAGCCCGCCTATGAAACTACAAGGTTACAGAATGCGAACTTCGTCCCAGGGATTTCTCACGACATAGACGAACCGTATTACTTTGACCCCGAGCAGACCAACGTGGTAGTGCATGATGATTTGATGAGTGCGGCCAAGGACAGTTCACACATTGCCGACTTATTTACTAAAGCATACCATCATCGGAATGTGTCCGTCATCTATTTGACCCAGAAGCTCTTTCCTCAAGGGAAGGCGTCCAGAGATATTACCTTGAATCGCCAATACTTTGTGTTGTTCTCCAATACCATGGACAGAGCAAAAATCCGTGTGTTTGGTAGTCGAATTTATCCTCAAAACATCGACCATTTCATGCAGGCGTTTCAAGGGGCGACAAGTCGTCTGTACGGCTAACTGTTCGTAGATTTATAAGCCCATACCCCCGAAGATTGCCGGCTGACGACCCACCTGTTACCCGGCGAGGGATGACCGCAATGTCATATTCCCCTACACCATCCACCATCTGCCAGCACCCGTCCAGCAGCAGCAACCCACCCTCATACAGCGAGTCCCCTTCATACCTTCAATCCCGGAACATCACCCAACCGTGAAGGACCAACCCAAACCCGTACAAGGGAATGAACATAATGTGAACTCGAGGGTATGGATGGATTTGTTCAAAGAAAGTATGGACGCCGAGATGGGCGAGGCGTTGAGGGCCACAGAAAACAAGTTTCAGCACAAAGGGTATTCGAAAGAGGAAGCCACAATGTTAGCCATACGGT
>JAVTVY010047450.1:0-22610 GCA_036873755.1 Hanleya hanleyi | reverse complement strand
GCCCGAGACATCAGGAATCCTTCTTTGACTGCTTAGATTTCCCCTTACCCTGCTTCTTATGGCCATAGGTCGATACTCTTGGCTCTAAAGAAGCAGGCGCTTGGTTATGCTGTTGGCCGGAAGCACCCTTATTAGCCTTGGAACTAGGCGGGTTCTTCTTAGCCTTCTTCGCCTTTGGACCCGACCCGACCCGGAAGCCATAGGTCTTTTAGACGAAGCACCGGAAGCAACTGACCTGTCATGCTCTATACGATCCATTTCAGGTCGAACTTCGGCAACAGCATCACCAAACAGTAAAGAAGGAGCCGTAGATGTCTCTAGTAGACTCCTCTTTACAGCTTCCGGTGTGTAACTATGCATAAAAGGAATGAAGGCCTTTCTCCTTAAATACACTAGCATAGAAGATAGGTAGGCATTGTGTACCAGTAAATCTTCTACAGCACCGGAAGCAATCTTCTGGTAGTCAAGAACGAGGTTTATACCCTCCTGTAACTGTTCTTGACTCTCCGCGCCCGACAGCGAAAATAAACCATCCTTTATGGCTTTAAGAAACCAGTCAAGGTGATTCGTAATCGCCACTCCTTGTTGAGCAGTTTCCTCAAGTACTGCGGCCTGTTTGTTCGTGCAAGGAACATCCGGATTACTAGGCACTTTAGTATTGCTAGAGCATAAATACTGAAAGTCGCCGTTCACCTCTGCAGACCGGAAGCTAAACGGTGAGTTATGTACGCCGTAACTTCGTGTGTTTGGCTTCTGTACTGGGAACGGACCAGAAGATCCTGCAGGGCGGAAGCGAGCTTTTGGTCTCAACCTTATAGCACGTTCCTCCTGCGTAGTGGGTTCTGCTAAAGTTCTATGGAACAAGTGGCAAATAGAATGAATAGCAGTTGAGGCCGGAAGCGTGGTAGCCGACCTCGTAACCCGGTTTGACTCTCCTGATTCAGTTTCAATATCCCCCGCATGTGGGACCGGAAGCTGCAGATCAGGAATTAAGTCATAGATGCCGGAAATAAGCTCATAATATTTCCTAGCATCCGGATCAGTATTGGTAGGTTCATTCAATTCAGATCTACCGTACTGGTCCCTATCCACTTCCATAGCTTCCGGGGCTTCCTGCCATGAGGGAGTATTGGAAGGGATAGTCCTCGACAAATTAGCTTCCGGTTTCATGGACTGTTCAGTCACAACCGGAAGCAGTGGCGTACTACTCCGGAATTGACTGGTCATCATCTCTCTCAATTCCTTCATTTCCTCACGTTGCTGTTCCATACCGCGCAGTATGGCAGCCAATGTGGGATCAGTCACTTGAGAGTGGACCGGAAGCAAGGCCTGACGAGGTGTGTTCACACTCAAGGACCCTCCAGCTGGACGTGAGCACGGCCACTGTAAAGGTCGGTGAACTGGCATACGAGGTCGTAAACCGGAAGCACGTATAGGAGGACGCATCATACGTAATAATCCCGGTCCCGTACCACGAACACCCCCGGAAGCAGATATCTGACCTAAGCCACGCAAGGGCGAAGGTAGACCAGCAACCGGATGCCGCATAATTTGAACTGGTCTGATTGAGGGTTCTTGATAACGCAACTCAGACACAGGCAAAAAATTTGACATATCATGGGTACCTGAATACATACCATACTGCCGTTGTTGCGGGAACCTTAATCTCTGGTGGCCCAGAAGGCTCGTAGACACAAACGTCTCGGCAAGGGAACGAGGAAGGCCACCAGAGTAACCGGAAGCAGGTTGGGGAAATTCAGACAAACCGGAAGCAACAGTTAAAGGCGTAACTGAGCGACCGGGAAGTCCAGGCCTCGACAGCGTCGAGGAAGGTATTTTCCCAACCCCAGACCCAAATGAAAACTTAACATTAGGCTCCTCACTGGTGCTGCCCAAGTTTTCGTAATCATAAGTCGACTCCGATCGAGAGATCGGAGTCCCCTGGCTTTCCCACGCTAAGCCTGGGTCCGTCACCGATTTCCCTTCATCGTCACATCCAGGCGTCCGCTCAATAGGAATCTCCACTTCCACAGTCGTCGTAGTACCAGATTCCATATCTTCGATTACTCCTTCCACTTGTACCAACCGGGTCGATCGCTTACCTGATTGACCCTTCGCCTGGCCTGAAATGGAAGCATCGTGAGCGGGGGGGGGGTGTTTGTTTATCTTTATTTACGTCCAATAGGCTGACTACCGTAGACCCAGCTACAGAACTAACAAACCCCCTAGACTCCTCGCCTACACTAGTACGAGGAGACTGTGCTACATATGTCTCGTTGGCGAGATTGGTAGGCATAACAACATTATTTCCTTCGTTAGCTGCCAGAGAACCGGCTAGATACACCTGGAATATGCCGGGCGCCCACACAATACACTCTTCACAGGCAGTGTCCCATGTACAGATTCTACCCTGGCGGCATGGCGGACACAATGAGTGAAGGTCATAACTAGGCTTGTCACCTCCACAAGACATGCATGACATTTGAGACATATTTTGAGCCATTTTTACGCTGATAACTTATAGAATACTTCCCAAAGGACTTCTTGCAGGAAATCAGACGTCTGAGGTAATCCAACTGTGAGTAGTTTCGCTAGAAAAGGCACTTTTTCACGGAGTTGACAATGTTTACTTCCAGCCCTACGAAGCAGTAGAACAAGAAGGAAGTGGAATTGTGGGTAGCTATGCTATCAGGTGACTAGCAGGGGAGATAACTGTGTCATTTAAATTCTTACTGTGATATTTCATGTAGACAAGAAATGCAAAGAGTGGAAGTGAGGTAAGTTTTCAGCGCAAATAACAACATGTTTTAATGTTTCCAATCCATCACTGAGGAGCCTGTCGGAAAGGGCATGTTGCCATCACTTCTAAAATTCAATCAACAAGGCTCTATAGTGAACTTTGCATAAAGGTGGATATGAGACAGCAATGCGTTAAAAAAAGCTCGAGAGTGTCACCATCGTTGTCCAACTATTGTTCAAGAGGATATATTACTTCTACCACATCTGGACCAATGACCATCATCACCATGACTCGGAGGCCATAAGGCAGTATTGCACCAAAGATCAAGACACTAGGTGAAGTTGTCCATTAGATATTGTGTTCACAATCACAAGCAAATGTGACCAATGTGAACATTTTCACCAATGCATGTACTGTGTCAATGTAAATTTTTTTAATACAGAGCTAGAGATCTCATACAACTTACATCATGAAATACATGCAAATTCACCAGATATACAGAGAAGTTACAACCTTGACCACAACAGAGGACTACCTCAGCAAAAAAAAACCCATCTGTATGGCAAACATCTGCTTATGCCATTAACATAATCCACATTTCACATGATCATAAAATTGCTGAGGTGGAGGGTTGGTTTTTACTATGGCAATAACCCAGATTAGCAATGTTGTTACAGATTGCCATATTGAAATGACAAGGCTACTACTTTAAAATTCTAAAAGCAGATCAAGATGTGCGCTGCCTGTAATATCGAACAATATTATAAATGAACGAAAACTCTTTTTGGCACCCAAACTCATGGTGCCCAAACCAGTTACATGTACATGTATAATGGGTTCAAACTGTCTCGATAAGGCCCTGTATATAAATGCTGTTTAAAAAGTGCATAACTCCAAAGTGCATAATCCAGTGTTGGATGAGTGCTCCCAACTAGACTGGTGACCTCCCCTGTATATCTATACAGTAGACAAGTACATGTATCAGCTAGCATCTCGTATCACTGCTGATGGGGACAAATTCTGTCGGTTGATAATTTCAGGTGTCCGCTGGTTATCACAGTTCAGATCACCTTTCATTGGGTCACAGGGGTCGAAATGTTTTTTGAGAATTACTTGTCACTGTGACAGGTAACTATTTTTTTTACTTTTCACCATACTCTCATCATATATTCCAACCAATCTCTCCATTTTCCAGGCATTGGAGAATTTGAACACACCTTTTTTCTTTTCGATCGCGAGACATTTATGACAGCGACGAATTTGTCTCCTTCCTCTAGCTCTGCATTGCCAAGATTAATGTCCTTACTCCCTGATGTTAACTCAGTGGGCTCATTTCTGCCACCAGACTGTTCCACTATTAGGAAGTTCAAAGTAAAATGTCAACAGAACGTTCAATTATGAGATTAAATTTGCTGGAACAATATTTTCTTAAGGATCATAACAGCAGGAGGGTTTTATCAACTTTTTTGTGGGTTACCCAGATTAAAAACTTGACATTGAAAAATTGAGTTTTTGGGAAATTTTGAAATTGAGTTTTATCCCCCACCCCCCAAAAAATGAGTTTTTATGCATGGGAAAATGCGCGCCAAACACGCGCGAAATCTGAGTTATAGTGAATAAATATTGTGTTCTTCAAGAGATAAGTCGAGTTCCCAACTGAAAATGTTGAATTGTTCTGACAAATTATCAAGCAAAATCGTTGTTGTTGTTGTTGTTGTTGCCTTCACTTGATCAACTCGCGAGTGTTAGAGGTTAGCGCTTGTCCGCTTGTCTGGAGCAAGTAAAAATCGGCACAGGCAACGCAACGTTCACGTTAGCTGCCCGTGTTGACAAGCACTATTTTCTTCCGATTAAACTACTCACTGACGAAGTTTTATTGAGCTCTTATTCTCCAAAATAAAACATAAGAATCAATCAGCTTGTTCTGGTTTCATTTTCGACTTGAAGTTGCCAGGCATGAATAGTCGATAGAAATATAGGCCGATTGCGATGGATCGTGCCAGTCAATTCGTTTACTTTATCCATTAGTTTTGCCTTTCAAGCAGATCGTGTGCAAATCCATCCTCCCCACAGCGCATGCTCCATTTCGCAGGCTCCATTATCCATCCCTGCCTCCAATAGCGGAAGTTGACCTTTACTACGTTGCTATGACGTATATGGGAAAACCCACGTACGCATAGGTTCAGTTTGAATCCGGCCAAACAACTCCTTCAGTGTCGCACATGAGCGAACTACTTTTCATATGCTCTGTCCAGATAAACAGGGAAAATAATCTCCCGATAATTCTTTTTAACGCTAGGTCAACAGAGGTATTATGCAGACTTGAAAAGTAATCAAAATATTCGGCAAACATCAATTTTACTATATAGGATGTCACTTCCGGCGATGTGCGCGAAGGCCCCGAATCCGGTCCAAAAATCTGACTGGTGGCTGGGGTATTATTAGACCCCCAGCGAGGTGGTTGGTGCAAATCTAGCGGGAGATTAATCCTGCATGGAGTTTGATGTACCCGAGCTCTCGTGTTATATGGCAGCGGGATGAATGACGAAGTGAACAGAATGTCCGATGTAAATAAAACGAAACTCAACAACTGTTTCCAGGAAGACAATTCAGTCATGTTAGGCCTGTATTAGCTCGTAATTCAGTATTTTTAGGACAGGATAGTTACTTGTCGCGGCGACCGGTGGAATTTTAATTTAGTTGTCACTTGAAAAAATGACTTGTCGGCGACAGGTAGACAGGCGTTATTTCGACCGCTGGGTCATGATCGTTTATTCTCTGGATCTATATGAGTGTTCACTCAGACCCGAGTAACATTCTAAAATGTGGAGAATGGATCTGTATCCAGATAGAAATTTGAAACGAGGATCATGTCGCCATAACCTGTCTATTGTATGGATCGAGTGAATAGGATTTAATGTCGTTTTCAACAATTTTTCAGTCATATCACGATGGTGCCTACATGTGCTAGGACACGACTTTCCTTGGTTCCAATTATCAGCCCGACCAGTACAGTATCCAATCACCCATCCAGCAAATGTCCAACTATTGACCAGGAATAACATTCCTTAACTTCGGACTACCGTATCAACATACAGGGGAGATAACCAGTCTAGATCCCAGCATGTGGATTTGCAACCCATGACCCACATAAAATTAGATTGCGATCTGTAACCTCTGTGGGATTCAAACCTGAAACCGTCACATTAAGGCTCCAAATTGTGAAGAGTAATAGGACTATGAAAGTGATGTCTGCTCGAATCCCACAGGCATGACAGGAGGATGCACCTATAGAATCCAGTACTGGTATTTCTGCTTTACTTATCTTAAAATTAACCCTTTCGTACTTATACCGCCCAAAACCGGCCGGCACCGTATATACCCATAACGGCCGAAACCGGCTGCAATTGACCACCACGTAAAAAAATCGCCGCACAGTAAAATGTTCGTCAAGTGAGGGTCGTCGGTAGTCCACATCGTTGGACAAGGAAATAGTTGACAATATACCTTCAAATTTTATTGTAAATCATGCAATAAACGTATAACAAGTTTATTTTATTGAAGACGTACCTTCCTTGTGGTGAAAATTGAGAAAATCGGCGAAGAATTTGCCATTTTTTGACCATTTTCAACGCTATCAAAATCCCATTTCCCGCGGTAGAATGTTAGAGATATAGGTCTCATATTAAAGGTCATTTCCGGCTCTTTCGATCTATGATGAGTGATTTGATTGGATAGGATTGAATAACGAAGGATTTGATTGGATAGAGATGTCATCATCGTGACCAAATTGACCTCGACCGGGCTCTGTTAGTATCGCGAAGCCGATTAGTTGAGAATGCGGTCATCGTGTGAGACAATGGCAGCGATTGGCCGGATGTGTGTCTGTGTGGGTGTTCAGTGCGTCGGAAAGAAAATGGCGTAGTTGGAAAGTTTGGCGAGCCGACTGTTGGGTTTACAATAGAAATAAAGCGTTCCTCGGATTTATATGTCGGATTAAAACCCACAGGAATGATGTACTGGTATTGTAGCACGATCGTCCGGTTGAAATGGGCGATCGTGATGAGATTTGTTTATGGAAACTCTCATTTGGCTGGGACATACTAACGCACGGTATGTTGCCGAAATCAATTTTTTTTGTTTGTTTATTTATTTTTTTCGCGTGGTCTGATTCTATTTTAGACACAAATGGGCAGATATTTTGAAAGACAGATTAATTAAAGTATGGGCTTTCTGAAAATATATATATTTAGCAGGGTTTCAATCAAGCTACATGCAAATATCTTGCTTCAAAAAAGAGGGTCCATAACAAAATCCCCTCGCATGCATTTATCCGAACATACAAGGCTGACAAATGAGACTCATGTCGGTGTTCAACCCCTTATTATTCTGTTACATGCTAGTTAATGAAGATGAGAAGTACTAGTTACCTCAGGTGACAAGAACTAACATGTGAAGTCGTAAACCTGCTGTGATTACGGATTAGTGTCAGCCAGGACAGCTTACAATACACATTCCCCTCACAAAGAAATGAAATATCACACATGACAAAATCAGTACGGTATGTAACATAACTGATCTATGAAAATGAATAAAAGTAAATTAAAATATTTAAGAAATCCTACCCTTACCGAAAAAATATGCAAGGCACATGCAAGTCTAGCAAGAATGAGTCAAGACTGATGCAAGAGTTTGGACTTAGACAAATTTCCAATGCAAGAAATGTGCAAGGCAGGAACATCAAGTGCATGGACACCTCAAGTCTAATGCAAGACTTCAGACTTAGCAAAATATTCTATGCAAGACTGACGCAAGGATCCAGTTAGACATCATAGAACAGCAAAGATCATGCCTGTCCATTGCAAGAAAACAAAATAAAATAGAAAAAAATATCAGTTTGGTTGGTGGATGATGCATGTTTGATGCAAGTTTCATAATAAGTCTGTGGATATTTGCTTTTTAATATAAAACAAGAAAATAAAAAAAAAACAAAAAAAAAACAACAACATAATATTATGCAAATATACAGACCCTTGTATCACATTATCCATCTTGTGGTTCCATGTAGTTTCTTTTTTTCTTGTTTTCTCTTAATATTTGATCGATTTCCTTAAAGGAAATAGTGCACTAGTTGATATACTAGACCATAGCCCAATTCCATTTCAAGTGCTTGACTCAAGGGAGACAAATTTTGTGACGTCACATGTCTCGTGGTGTTGTAGCGCGCGCGCGTTATTTGAAGTTCAATGGTGGAGATGTGAATACCATGATACGGTGAAAGATGTGCTATAGTGACATAATATTGACCTTTCCTACTCTGTAAATGATTATTTATATCCAAAGAGGATTCTTTATCGTCATACAACATATTTTTCTTCGTGTAGGAAAACTTTGTGAGCAGACGTTGAAAATTTCGTTCGTTGGACAGGTTTCGGTTCTGGGATTATGCAGCCCCCAATTTTCAACACTCTCGTAGTCGCGTCTTTTCCCGTGAATTCGGCCTTCGTGCCCCAGGTGAGCTTTAACGTTTCCAACTTTGAACTGTGTAGCATTTGGAAAATAGTGTTGGAGTTCTGATGAGTTAATAGGCCAGCATTTTAGCAGAGTTCATTCGACCAAGGAACAGATTTCGGAATTGTGGCTCACCAGTTCGTTATTTTCATGGCTGATCAACCGATATCAGTGAGTAATGCAGTTGCATTGTAATTGAATTAACTAGGAGTTATACCAATTTATAATATCAGTATTACTATCACAGCTGGGTGATATTGCAACTGTATTCCTCTTTTATACTTTATTTAAAGTTTTCCAATATGTTTTCTCATTATAAAAATCCTGCCTATATTAAGATGGGCACGTCCCAAGTCAGAATCGCCAGTGATTTTCATCAAAAATCACCAGAAATTTTCATCAAAAGTAGGTCAGCTCAGAACTTGTTGGTAACAGTCTCCTAATGCGCCTTCATTCCAAAATAAATAACGATCGCCGATTTAATTTTACAATTTTTTAATTAAAGGAAACAGATTGAATAATATAGGTTCAGTAGATTTCAAGCTTTACGTGTGAAAATACATTTACATCTCTTTAATGGTTTTCAGTGCCCTTGTACAGGATCAAAACAACTTTTTGAATCACATTATTTTCCCAACAATACAACAAATTTTTATATATAGTACTATAGTAGAAAGGTAGCATTTATGTAGTTTACGGTAATTCAACTCAAGACCAACACCTTCTATGCACAAGATAATAATGATTCTATGTCATTCTCCTGAGCATAACCGGTACAAAGACGAATAAATAGCGTCTCTACATCACGTTGTTATCTAGATATATGAGACGACACATTTTGGGCATCGGCAATCTGATGAATGTACTATTCCGGTTTTCTTGTTCACATTATATTCTATGGCGGTTGATCGGTGATTTTCTTCATTGATAAACGTTAAACCACCTCAGCTTCGTTATGGAAACAGCGCTGATTGTTTGAGG
Organism: Hanleya hanleyi; assembly: GCA_036873755.1. Taxonomy (NCBI): domain Eukaryota; kingdom Metazoa; phylum Mollusca; class Polyplacophora; order Lepidopleurida; family Hanleyidae; genus Hanleya; species Hanleya hanleyi. Next base: position 13,378 of record JAVTVY010047450.1, on the reverse strand, counting down.
GGATGAAACCCCCATAGGGCTAACCGTAGGACTCCTCAGTCCTGGCAATCTCATACATGATCACTGGAACAAATAGGTCTACATCTGTGCTGTGTAAACTGGCCTGTCCAGCAATACCAGCCAGTAGCCCATACTTCTGCCAGAAGCGAGTCATAAATTTGTAAACTGTCAGTTGTGCTGATTAAGACCTACACTTGAGCCCTGTGTTATGGCTGCCTAAGTGTGATAGAGGCAACATGATATCTTAATAGGACTTTGCCTTCACCGCTCTTTAATGCAGAAGATGATGGTGAAAACAGCCATAGCCCTTACAGGGACATATTGTTAATTATAAATCTAATTTTAATCAGAATTATTTCAGATCAGAACTTGCTGGTAACAATGCCCTAATGCACGTTCATGCCAAAAATCAAGGTTCTAATGTCAACGGTTCTGCTTATTTTGCCGACGAAAGGATTCGGATGGACTCACTCATTACCGGACAATTTGCGATCTGTAGCCTACTTCGTAGGAATACATAGGCCTATACTTTTTATGTTTTCTTTTCCCTATTTTTGCATTTTTTTAAATCTTACAGTATTCTATTCCCATTGCCTAAAATTTCTGCTATAATGACATGTACCTTATTTCATTTTTGAAAAAAATAAATCTTTTGTTTACTTGACGTAATTCTCTGCTTTGTATTTTCGATTTGGAATTACTTTTAATTATTTATCAAACGATATGCAACATGGCAGGTCGGACTCATCTGGCATTTGAGTTTGATGCTCTGACCGGTCAGGGAATGACCCTCCGTTCATATGGCCAGGCATCATTTGTGTAGTTAATTTTAATACCATTGCCCCCCCCCCCCCGACCCCCCCCATACACACTTTTGAATGGAAAAGCCCTTAACTTTGTTCTGGAATCCCTCTCAGGACCAAGAATAGACGCCACAGAATGTTCGATTGATGCGCTGAACGGTTGGGTCTGGAGCATGGTCTTTCTTTTTTATTTTCACCTGGACTGCTGTTCTGGCAAATTTTCGTGGTGCATCAAAGGCATCAATGTATGACGATTATATTCACTCATTTTTTTTTCTTCTGCCTGTTTTAATTACTGCAAACACAACTGTGATACCCCAATAAATAAACTGTCGGTATACTTGCATCTAGATGTACTGGCATCATCCTTGCATTTTCTACAGGAAATAATTTTTCATGCAAGGATTACTCAAGGAAAATTACATAATCCTTGCACCTGCATCGTCCTTGCGTGTCATGCAAGGAAGGCGTAAGGATAAAGTCATTTTCCTATCGGTATCCTTGCATCAAAATTTACTTGCATCATCCTTGCATTGCCCACAGGAAAAAAAATTTCACGCAAGGATTACTCAAGGAAAATTGCATTATCCCTGCACTTGCATCGTCCTTGCGTGTCGTGCAAGGACGGCGTAAGGATAAAGTCATTTTCCTATCGGTATCCTTGCATCGAAATGGACTTGCATCATCCTTGCATTGTCCACAGGAAAACATTTTCGACGCAAGGATTACTCAAGGAAAATTGCATTATCCCTGCACTTGCATCGTCCTTGCGTGTCGTGCAAGGACGGCGTAAGGATAAAGTCATTTTCCTATCGGTATCCTTGCATCGAAATGGACTTGCATCATCCTTGCATTGTCCACAGGAAAACATTTTCGACGCAAGGATTACTCAGGAAAATTGCATTATCCCTGCACTTGCATCGTCCTTGCGTGTCGTGCAAGGACGGCGTAAGGATAAAGTAATTTTCCTATCGGTATCCTTGCATCGAAATTTACTTGCATCATCCTTGCATTGCCCATAGGAAAAAAATTTTCACTCAAGGATTACTCAAGGAAAATTGCATTATCCCTGCACTTGCATCGTCCTTGCATATCATAAGCAGGCCTCGAAATAAGACAGCACGGGGTGATCAACAAATTGATCCCCTGATTTTTGACCCAGGTGATCGATTTTTTGATCTCCTAGTAGATCGACAAGGTAACCAATCGATCACCTGAATCGATCACCTAAAACTAGAGATTACATGACGACATGACTAGCCCCCAACCCGTTTTTGTCAAAGTTTTTTTTTGCATAGTTAATAAATAAAATAATTGTTACTACAAGAGAAATAACCAGAAACCTAAAACTGTCAACAATAAAACTTCGTCGTGTCAAATCCCGACGATTGTGTATCGACCAGTCGCTAGATAGCCCATCTATTTCTGGTTCAAATTGAGCATTATATCGTAAAAATAGCCCCACCTGTCATCACTTTCTTTCTGGAATATCTGTAGAATCTTAATTACGTGTTAATGTTGGAATTTATTCACTCTTTCGTATAAAATTCTGCATAAATGAAGAGGACGATCGGTCCCAAAGTTATCAAAATGGGCGACTTATTTGCACTGCGTAACACCGGCCTACGCCGATTGGTTGAACTCGGCAGAAACAAGCTCAGTGATTAGCCAGTTAATCCGGCTGACCAATCACAAAGCGTGTTCTTCAAAACCTTCGGGAAACACCTGCTGTGCAAATGGCGGGATATGACAGAGTATATCAGTCGGTATTTCACTCCGTGAATGTGGACCATTTTACAAGCTTTTTTGATTGAAATTTCTTCGCTATTATGATTGTAGACAATAACAATGCTTTTAAATTTAACCGAACCATGTTGTTCACGATAAACTTTTTTACCGATCACCCGACATAACCGGGGAGATCAAATTATCGTTCTGCTGAAATCTCGTTGAGGCGATCGAGGGGTGATCGATCGGTTCGATCGCCTACTATATCGAGGCCTGATAAGGATAAAGTCATTTTCCTATCGGTATCCTTGCATCGAGTTGTATTTCATTGGTACGTACCATTCTTGCATTTTTTGCAATTTCGGAATTAGTCTTGCATGTGTCTTGCCGATAGGAATATGACTTTATCCTATCGTCATCCTTGCGCCGAATATGCAAGGGCAATGCAAGGCGCTTCCTTGCAATTGACTTGCGTCCGCCTTGCATTTTTTTTCGGTAAGGGTAGTACTATATGATGATATATGTATTGAATGAATAAATTTTAAATAAATAGATAAATGCATAAAATGACATTCACACTGATGCGTGATCAGGTTTGCACACGATTTTCAGAAGAAAAAAAGAATTTTTTAAAAACTTTTCTTAACTTTAGGTTCCAGCTAAAGATGACCATATAGCCTTCTTCTAAATCTTGATATTGTGACATTTCCTGCAAACGGCTGGTTTTATATTTGCATAGCTATTTGGTCGACTATTGTCCCATTCAATATTCCGATTCATGTAAATATGAGTCAGACCGTCTTAGAGCCTATCACAAGTATGGAGATCCAACCAATCCGAAGCACATTTAGATTTATTCCTCGGAAGCTCTCCAGGAATGTTTGTACTGTACCATACATGAATTGACAATTAAACAAAACAAAACAAGTGTGCGAGATCCGATGCGAGATGTTTCAATCTGCTTGGCTATCGACATCTTTCTGTACAAAATTGTCGGAAACAGGGTGACCGATAATGGGGAAAACAGGACCACATGCAAACCTATCTACATTTTCCCTGGGATCGCGCAGGTGGCATTTTTCATATTTAACCAGTTGATGAGCATTCCAAACATCATGATACCTGCGGGACCTCATCTGTTGTTTCAACACCAAACTCTCACCTAATAATCATGCTAGAAACATCAAGCATATTAACACAAGTAATGGAATTATTGAATTAGGAAGTGGTCAATTATTGCTCAGTTTTTTGAACCACAAAATCCTAGACATTGGTCTGGTTTAACGGTTTAAACCTTTGGTTCAACTTCACACCATACGTATATTGCAGTTTGGTAAGATCACACTACAATATTACGAATGGTGATCAGAAGACCAGCCACGATTATCAATGATAACGAAATGTTTTGTCGTCACAAAACATCACATCGCCGGGAGCAGTTGTACTACCATTGCATTGGTACTCACAGCAGTACACAAGTTGGGCGTTGTTGTGGTTATAGTTCCTTGTTTATTCTGTCTGGTCAATTCTCCACTCGTGTCGAAATATATTCTACAAAATGTGATCATTAACAAAATAGGTGCAAGAAAACGTCACTTTTTCTGTTGTTTTTCACATGACAATTGTCAACGTTTTAGAAAAACAAAGCTAAATATTTTTGGCTATCCAGAAATGAGAAGTTAATAATATCAGAATTGTAATCGTCCCTTTTGTTGTGGAGTCGACATGAGAAAAAGCCCTGATCATTCCTCTAAAGGTCCAGATATGAGTTGTAGTTATGAATATTATCTTGTTAGGGCAATCGGAATAGGTCGAAATTTAGAAGCAATTATCATATATCGTGAAAACCACGAAATGGAAATTGAAATTAATTTATCTAGTTCTAGTACAGCAAAATGGTACATGAAATTTGGGGAATTCTGCACAATTATGTGAAAGAATGAATTAGGGCGATATGCAAGAGGTGGGAAAACTTGACGACGTCTGGTGTAAAAAGCAATTGTCAACGTTTTAGGAAAACAAAGCTAAATGTAGCGAAATTTCTTCCGGACCACCTGTATAGGCCACAATTATTGTAACTCCTGTTTGACGCTTTTTATCGTTAATAGACTGATTAATTCCAGTAATTTTAATGATGAAAGGCTTTAAAGAATCGGCCACCGAGAAGACAATCCACCACCGTCAGACACGGACCGTCAAACACGTAGGGAAACGCGATGCACACGGCACAGTTTTTTTTCTTCCTGTAAGTGCACACTTTTCTATTTGTAATATCAGTCAATTAAATACCGGTATGATAAGTAATTTAGACATACAACTTCTCTGTCGCTTGATAACGAAATGTTGTCATCAGCGAAGAGTGAAAACTGCACGCCGGTGCATCGCGGGAAACTTTACAACAACTACACGTTAATTTATCGGTATGCGTGACTGCGGTGGGTATTTCGACCCAACTCGAATTCTCATAGCCCGATGAGTATTTTCTTCAGAATTACACGTAATCAATAATCAGACTGACACGTCTAGCATTTAATAATGTTTCCAATCTTTATTAGATCGACTGACTTTTTCTGATATTCGCAGTTGCTGTTGCTTTTTTCCACCTGTCTGCAGTCGTGGATTTCAACTTCAAGAAGTTTTGAACGTTCGCCGTATAACTGACACGACGTAACCTTCTCACGAACGTAACACACGTTCTCGATTTATTTCATTTGGTAAAGACTGAGAAGAGAAACATTTTATTTGAGAGAAAACTGATCCTGAGGTTGCAGATATCAAAGCACGGGTTTCGGGTTTGACACATGCTATATGTGTATAGCACAGGCGCACGTCATGCCGCGCCAACCGGAGTGCTTCACCGCTGGATTTCTCACCTTCGTGATCGATCTTTTCATACTGAGATCTTCTAAGAAATGCCGAAACTCGCATTCTCTATTCATGAATGCGGGTTTCAAAACACAGAATAATAAGGCCAGGATCCCCGACATGTACATGTATCAACAAGTAGCAAAGGGTTAAGTTGATAATTGGTATCTGATGCCAAATTGTGGTAGCTAAGGCCTGATGCACACAACCCAGTTTTCCTTGACATTTGACAATGTTTGACATAAACTGGTCCATGTGTATGGCGAAATACGGCAAAATTCAACTGGCCCAAGAAATATTAAGATGCATATCACAGCCAGAAATAATTGTTCATGTATAAACACAAGTGAGAATGAAACTGCACACTAAATGCATTGAAAAGCGTATCTCTCCTGTGAACCACACGATATATGTAACATGGCAGTGTGACTAAACGCCACAGGACCTACGAAGTAGAGTAGGCATTAGGACTCCGACGCACACTGAACTCTTGGAAATCCCCCCGCCCCAAGTTAAAATCCTGCCTGTACTAAGATGGGCACAGCCCAAGTCAGAATCACCAGTGATTTTCATCAAAATTAAATCACCAGAAATTTTCATCAAAAGTAGGTCAGCTCAGAACTTGCTGGTAACAGTCCCCTAATGCACCTTCATGAAAAATTCAAGGTTCTAATGTCAACGGTTCTCCTTATTTTGCCAACGAAAGGATTCGGATGGACTGACTCACTGACTACCAGACAATTTGCAGATATGGTAGCCTACTTCATAGGAATGTAGTTCTAACCATATCGATACTGTAGGCGGACTACAACCTGAGGAGAGCCTTTGCAATAACCAATCAGTGGATTACAAAAAGTACAAGAAGCAGACCAAATACTGGGATTTATTTGTTTCAGAATGCCCCAGATTTCAGTATAACAGGCCATATGTATAGAACTTTCCAGTAGTAAAAGGCAGCGATATCATTCTATACTCGAGTATAAAACATCATCACATTGACAGAGTGCTATCAGCAAATAAAACTGGTTACTCATACACACGATCTATGAAAGTTGACAACCCAGAGAATTTGTAGAAAAGTGTGGACAGTCGTTCACATGGATACCTGAAAACCGGACAAGAAAAACATTTTTTCGGGTCAAAGTTTTCTCAGTGGTTCCGAGATCCTTGACTTATGCCCTTTCAATTTCGCTGAGGGGCCACCCTGGATTTGGCCTCAAATCCAATATGGCCACTAAAATCCAAAATGGCTGCCATTACCCGTAGAAGCTCACAATTTTCTGCTCGAAAATCAATTTTCTAACCACAAACTAGGTTTTTTTTCTAGTCTTACGTAGGGTATGAATAATTAGTTAATTTTGGAATGATTTGTAATTGGTCTGAAAATTCAATATGGCCGCCAAAATCCAAAATGGCGGCCAATGTCCATTGAATCACACATTTTCCTGCCCCAATATGTAGCGATGGGCCACCCTAGGTCCGAATGCGTCCGGTGGGGTGTCATCTTGTAGCTCTCGGGGTGTAGACCCCGATTTGAGAGATATCCATGTCATCTGTGACGTCATCAGTATGAGTAGTAGCGAAAGCGGGAATTTTGGGAGTGCGTGGGGGTGTGTTTGGGGTAAAGATGGACCATTCTTGGTCCGAATGTGTCATGTGGGGTGTCATGTTGTAGCTCTTGGAGTGTGGACCACGACTTGAGGTTTTTCCATGTCATCTGTGACGTCATCAGTACGAGTAGTAGCGAAAGTGGGCATTTTGGAGGTGCAATGGATGGCTTTTGGAGTAGATGACGGCCTTTTTTCCATCCAGTTGCCTGTGAGTGTGAGTGTATGCGCGCGTGTGTGTGTGTGTGAGTGAATGAATGTGAGTGAGTGAGTGAGTGAGGCGTGCACAACGCCCTTGAGGCGTCCCTAAGGCCCGTCTTAACGCATGGACGCACTAACGACGTTGAATAATTGAGTGGGATTAGAATGGTCAAACGGACAGTGTGGAGTATCAGTGTGAAGCTCTCATGGGTCAGACTGGTTTGTTTTCATTGGAAGTCGTGCCAATCTGCGCATGCGCAGTTGGGGTGTAGTAAGTAAAGTGGTCATTTTGGGAGGTGCGTGGGGGTCTGTTGAGTGATGAGGGACCATTCTTGGTCCGAATGCCTCGTGTGAGGTGTCAAAGCTTTCGTGGTGTAGACCATGACTTGAGGGGTGTCCCTGTCATCTGTGACGTCATTCTTGACGTCATCAGTAGGAGTAGTAGCCAAAGTGGGAATTTTGGGGGTGTGAAGTAAGGTGTTTGGGGTAGAGAGGGACCATGCTTGGTCCAAACGGCCCAGTTGGGGTGTCCTAGTGAAGCTTTCGTGAGGTGAGGAGTCAGACTGGCATGTTTTTTTATTGAAAGTCCGCCAATCTGAACATGCGCAGGTGTTTGGGGTAGAAGTCTGTGGTTCGAATGCGTCGTGTGAGGTGTCGTCTTGTAGCAACGCCCACCATCGACAAGCTCAATGCTTCAACGCCCTGGTGAATTAGCTCTGAAGCCCTGCACACCTATACATAGCTTCTACGGGTGTAATCCTTGATAAGTACTATTCTGATTGATTAGTCCAAAAGTAGAGCAACAACAACAACAACATCAACGATTACAGCTCAATCCTTTTATTATCCCCTCCATCATAGCACATCCACGCTAAGGAAACCGCTATGGGTGTGTTTATAATGCACTTATGCTATTGTCCGTGTATTCGGAAGTTCATTGTTTTGATCTCAGAATGATGCGGGAAACGAGTTAATCCCTATATGTACAGACACCACCACACACCACTATTACCACCACCACACACCAGTTCTACCACCACCACACACTAGCACACACACCACCACCACCACCACCTTGACGCCCGGTGGTAGCTCCCATGTGGCAGAGCTCTTGGATCGGAGCTCTTGGAGCTCAAAGCTTGTGGAGCTCAGAGCTCGGAAGTGACGTCATCGCACACATGTGCGCGTACCTGTGGTGCACCCTGTACCCTATAGCCATTAGGGTATAGGGTACACCAGGGTGCGAGTGCAGTGCGGTGTGTGGTGGTGTCTGTACATATAGGAATTAACTCGTGTCACTCATCATTCCGAGATCAGAACAATGAACTTCTGAATACACGGACAATAGCATAACTGAATTGCAAACACACCCATAGTGATTCAGTTAGCGTGGATGTGCTGTGATGGAGGGGATAATAAAAGGATTGAGCTGTAATCGTTGATGTTGTTGTTGCTCTACTTTTGGACTAACCAATCAGAATAGTACTTATCAAGGATTACACCCGTAGAAGCTATGTATAGGTGTGCAGGGCTTCAGGGCTAATTCACCAGGGCGTTGAAGCATTGAGCTTGTCGATGGTGGGCGTTGCTACAAGACGACACCTCACACGACGCATTCGGACCACAGACTTCTACCCCAAACACCTGCGCATGTTCAGATTGGCGGACTTTCAATAAAAAAACATGCCAGTCTGACTCTACCTCACGAAAGCTTCACTAGGACACCCCAACTGGGCCATTTGGACCAAGCATGGTCCCTCTCTACCCCAAACACCTTACTTCACACCCCCAAAATTCCCACTTTGGCTACTACTCCTACTGATGATGTCAAGAATGACGTCACAGATGACAGGGACACCCCTCAAGTCATGGTCTACACCACGAAAGCTTCACTTTGACACCTCACACGAGGCATTCGGACCAAGAATGGTCTCTCATCACTCAACAGACCCCCACGCACCTCCCAAAATGACCACTTTACTTACTACACCCCAACTGCGCATGCGCAGATTGGCGCGACTTCCAATGAAAACAAACCAGTCTGACCCATGAGAGCTTCATACTGATACTCCACACTGTCCGTTTGACCATTCTAATCCCACTCAATTATTCAACGTCGTTAGTGCGTCCATGCGTTAAGATGGGCGTTAGGGACGCCTCAAGGGCGTTGTGCACGCCTCACTCACTCACTCACTCACACTCACTCACTCACTCACACACACACACACACGTGCGCATACACTCACACTCACAGGCAACTGGATGGAAAAAAGGCCGTCATCTACTCCAAAAGCCATCCATTGCACCTCCAAATGCCCACTTTCGCTACTACTCATACTGATGACGTCACAGATGACATGGAAAAACCTCAAGTCGTGGTCCACACTCCGAGAGCTACAACATGACACCCCACACGACACATTCGGACCAAGAATGGTCCATCTTTACACCAAACACACCCCCATGCACTCCCAAAATGCCCGCTTTCACTACTACTCATACTGATGACGTCACAGATGACATGGATATCTCTCAAATCGGGGTCTACACCCCGTGAGCTACAAGATGACACCCCACCGGACGCATTCGGACCAAGGGTGGCCCATCTCTACATATTGGGGCAGGAAAATGTGTGATTCAATGGACATTGGCCGCCATTTTGGATTTTGGCGGCCATATTGAATTTTCAGACCAATTACAAATCATTCCAAAATTAACTAATTATTCATACCCTACGTAAGACTAGAAAAAAAACCTAGTTTGTGGTTAGAAAATTGATTTTCGAGCAGAAAATTGTGAGCTTCTACGGGTAATGGCGGCCATTTTGGATTTTGGCGGCCATATTGGATTTGAGGCCAAATCCAGGGTGGCCCCTCAGCGAAATTGAAAGGGCATAAGTCAAGGATGACGGAACCACTGAGAAAACTTTGACCCGAAAAAATGTTAGTTTTTTCTTGGCTGGGACCTGTCTATTGTAAGAAAACATCAAGACAAATTTGGAACAAATTCATTTGATGTGTATACCAAGTTGGGTCTCTAGATCAGCCCCTGATGACTTGATGCTGAATGTGTACGTCAGGAATTTAATATACTGAATATGGATTGAATAGGATGTCACCCAGTAATGTGATTTTCTTCACTACAGGAAAAGCTGAGCTGCATACTCATGTACTTTATATAGCAACTTTTACCTGTGTTTGGATCAATTCATCCTCCAAAAAAACAAAGCCTAGCAGCTGCAGACCTTTATGACACAGCAAAGTTAAAGTAATCTCTGACACGCTCCTATGTTTGAAGTATCAATAGAAGCCTTGTTCACTGGTGAATCAAGATAAATGTTCATAAACAACACTGGCTGGAGAGCATGAGAGCACACATAGATAAATTCTTCAAGATGCAAACATGTGACTACCTTACACTATTCATCTAAGACAGGCTGATGTACATGTATATATAGCCTTATATAGAAATGAAAGAAACCTAGCTAAGCCCTGCATAAATGACAATACTTGAAATATCTATCGGACACCTGTATGACATACATGTAGGTGATGGATACACGCTTAGAATATTTCTTTGGCTTGTTCACAAGAACACAGGTGAAACCAAATCATTACTATACATGTAAATCTATAATTCTGAACAATAGTTCCATGAAGAACCAAGCCAATTTTGTTTTCTTTTTGTCTTAGCTTGAGTTTCTTGAGATCTACATGTATATTGGATTCCACTTCAGTCTTATATACAATAACCAATTCTATATAAAACCCACACATAAACAGGGTCTTTCTCGCCATTTCTTCATCAGGGTTAAGCCAAGAAAGTATAGTTTTGGAGAAAATGTTAACCTCAGTTTTGCCTGAAAAAAATTATCTTCCAATTTTTGTAGACACTGCACCAAAAAAAAAAAAATTCTGCTGATTTACATGCACAAACATACTTTTCAGATCTGAAAATTGAGAGTTTTCAGATAAAAAAATCCAGTTTTGTTTAATTTATTCGCATGCTGAAATCTCACTTTTACATGTACATTATTTTAAAATTGAGTTAATTGAGTAATTCTGGTTACAAAAAAAACCTGGTAATACATGTACATAATGAATAACCCAGATCAGCATACACCAACCATAACCTGCACAGTCACAGTCTGAGATTGATAATAACGCCTACATTTGTAGAGTTCCATTTACGAACGGGTAAATCGTTCCTAATCTATGGCTTCCAAATGTCACACAGCTTTTACCGCACAGTCACATAGCCAAGATACATGATAGAACCATGTGCACAAAAATTGCATCAATGAGGATTTTAGGAAATAAAAGTCACGTTTTGTGTAACTTTTAAGAAAATGAGGTTGCCCTGAACCCTGAGACATTTTCCGATGAAATACTAGAATTATTTTCCACCATTGCCAAAATACACATGTACACGATCTCTGCAAACACTGCATTCTCATGTCAATAAACTATAATCCTCAATCAACCAAGTATAATTGGATGAAAGTGGATAATATCCAGCAAAGTATGGGACTAGGAAGCTGTAATGATCCCACTTAAACCAGTAGTCTCTCTCACCTGTGTATTTAATTAGCCTAGTTAATCAAGGAGGACAGGTAATGCAATTCATATGTAACCAGATCCTGCTATCCATTATAGAGGGCAGGCTGAAGCCTAACAACATGAAATAAATATGGGTGCATCATGCAATACTGTAATTAAACATCTGTCTATAAATAACTGGGCTAAGGCAGGTGGAATTCCTGTAATAAAGTCATCTTTGATGGCCTGAACAATGAGGTCTGTGTAACAAAGCTTGACAAGCACTGTCTAGTCATCGTGTCTGTCATTCCACTTCGACAACCCTTCTGTAATATTTAGCCACATTTGGCAAGATGTTTGCAATTTAAAATGTGTGTAGTACCTCAAGGTAGTATACAAGTCCCTTCACAGTTACAAGAATCTGGTGCATTAAATGCCCCTATATTATGGTATGAGGCTATCATCCATCTTTCCAAGAATAAATACCGGACAAGTTGACATAAATGTAGTCATCAATCAATTGGTCTTAAATTTAGACTCCTCATGTTAATCAAATGGGGCAGTAGAATCCAATGTACATGTATCAGTAAAAGTGAACTAACAATTTGTACAACTTGGGATTCTTGGTGCTCTTAGGATGAGAAATCACAACTAACATTGTACAACCTTCTTGAAGCTCTTAGGATCAGAAATCATAATTAACTTTGTACAACTTTCTTGGTGCTCTTAGGATCAGAAATCATAATTAACTTTGTACAACTTTCTTGGTGCTCTTAGGATCAGAAATCACAACTAACATTGTACAACCTTCTTGGTGCTCTTAGGATCAGAAATCATAATTAACTTTGTACAACTTTCTTGGTGCTCTTAGGATCAGAAATCATAATTAACTTTGTACAACTTTCTTGGTGCTCTTAGGATCAGAAATCACAAGGTTACACTTATCAGACCGTGATGAACAAATCCACCTGGGCACTGGCAGAATATCTCCAAATACGAAAGTATATTAAAACATCATTAAAGTACAGACTCTTCACAGGTATGGGACATGTCACCTTTGTCTGCTGCTTAATCTTTGTAAACCAGAACATCAATCAAATGGAAGGTTAATACATTTACCAGGCTGTAAATATCTCTGGGGATGTGATGCTAGTACCAGATGAGCCCAGGTGTTGAACACCTTTTCTTGAATAATGGTATTTTTGGAAGAGCACAGACTTCTACAAACAAGCAATCAATCTTGATTCCTGTCAGCCAACATGGCCAAGGTATCAGAACAGAGACCATCTGGGAAATGGACCAACCACATAACCAGGTTCGGTCATTTTGGGGTGCTCTCTAGAGGGAACTGAAAATGATTGCAAAACATGTAGACCTATAGATTGCGTGTTTGATGCAAAGACCAATGAAAGCTCGACTGTATTAGCTGTATTGTAAGTAAAACCTCAGCTAAGATTGGCTATAACAGTCTTGACCTGCTCCAAACTCAACTGGCACACACCAAATCCTCTAGCGTGGTTGTTGGACAACTTTGAGTACCGGTACCGTATATTGTTGACCAGTACTATTCTTACTCTTTTAGCATGGTTCATCTCTTATGTATCATGGCAGGACACAGAGATACAATCTTGCTAAG